>JAHZNE010007347.1:0-16518 GCA_027744055.1 Callyntrura sp. NNG-2020 | reverse complement strand
GCCAAAGTGACACCCCCCTATAGCACCGTTACGTACTTTGTGCATGCCCCCCCTGGCATAATGTCGTGCTGAATATGAATGTGAAGGTAATTATTGAAAGATTGAAAGATTATTGAAATAAAATGGTTGGTGAGCGGCATTCGTAACACACCTGACTATTGCGGAAAGTGACCCCCATTTGATGGGGGGAAAATGATGATTAACTTGTTTATTTATAAATATAACTTATCAATGTATATTTGTTCAACAGACTAAAAATTACGCAAAGAACCAAAATTGAACCCCGAACAATACAATTTACACTGATTTTTAAAAATTTTACACAGAACAGTTTTAAGTTTTACAGTCAAAAGAGAGCAAATTTCTTCAATCGTGTGTGGCAAAAGTGGACAAAAATATACAATTGACGTGGAGAAATTATACGATGTACGATACGTTCAAGCATGTTATTTATTGTATCGATTTTGTCTTCTTTCAATTATTTTGTTGTGCAACATGTTCAGCGATAGATACATTGTACTTGAGGTGAGTTAAATTCAGGATGCTTCTACTAGGGAGTGGAAGTGTGAAATGTGATGGTAAAACTTCCATTACAGCAAGCATAATCGTAAAAAATCGGAAAGCAATTTAAACATCTACGAGTGAACACATTTAAAACGGTACTAACCTATATAATTTAACTTTTAAAAGGCTTCCCAACCACCTTAATTTTGTCCATGATACAAAGAATCACATAGAGGAATTGTTAGTGATTCCATCCATGACAAAAAATTAGAACATATAAAACAAACAAATAAAAGGTCCAGCTTATTTGCTTTGGAGAACATTTCCAGAAAGACCGGTTTGCTCGCGGGTCAATTTTCCAGAACTCCCTCCCGTGCAAATGGGTATCTCAGGAAAAATGGGTTCCAAGTAATTAGCCGTAACCCATCAATAGAACTATGCTCTAGAGCAGCTTCTAAAACCAGTAGCAGTAGAATAATGGTCGTGCTTGACTAAATAGACAATTTTCCTAACATTAAATTACGAGGGATCAGTTCGCACACCACTTTGCTTGCTAACTTGTTTTAGGTAGAAATAATGTATAGTGGACAACTTTTTTGTTTTCAAAAATTGAAAAACTTCATAAAGTTACTAAGGTTCGTCATTTCCCTTTGCAAACTATTGTGTCAGTCACACACAGTACCATACCGGTACTGTGGGACAAAACTTTGACAAATTGTGCTTTTCGAGCGTGACCAAACTCGAAGGACCACAAAAAGTACTAAGTCCTTGTGTAATTATATCAAAAGAATTTAAGTTATAATAATATATATAATGGGGACTCCGCCCCCACACCCACCGGTTTTTTAAGAAATAAAAGAGAATTGATAATTAACTTTTTCAGTTAGTCTCTTTACGATGGATCATCCAGCAATAGTTGCAGTGAAACTGAGGGATTCTCAAAATAATCAAATAATTCATAATTAAATGACGGAAATATTGCCATATGACATGCTTCAGCTTCAGCTTCATGCATCTTTAGGTCTCTGCAATAAGAAAAATGAAAGCAGCTCGACTAAAGATGTTAGAGTATTATTATTATAGATTGATTATGGGGGGCTCCGCCCCCCACACCCCCATTGTTAAATTTATATAGCAATACATTACTTATTGATTAGAAATAGCTACTTCATTATGTTACTGAGGTTTGTCATTTCTCGTACCAATTCATTGTCTTACTGTGCCCCCACGAATTAAAAAATCGTAAAACAAAACACGCTATGCAATACGCCGTTTCAAGGGCTTTCGAACGGTATATCAATCAAGTCCGTGCGTTAAGTTTTCTAGGAGGAGTTGCAGTGAACTGAAGGTGTTCCAAAATCCTCAAATACACACAAAGTAAATGACAGTAACATTTGCTCACTGTGCCCCATTGAAAGCAAATTTAAAAATTCAAATCCCGTCCACTATTTTATATTTTATATGTCAAGACCTTTTTAGCGACACCTCACTTAAGGCTCTGCGATAAGTAGTGTGTGAGCAATCTTATGATATGGGTTTTAGAGTATTAGAGCATCTTTTGAATGCCGCTGGAAAATTTTCAAAATTCATATTCCTTCATGATTTTTCTCACTTTCCCCACATACCCCCGGTGAATAATCTACATCTCCTATCATCGAAGTGAGCCATAATATTGACCAAGCTATCTATCTGCAAAAAAGAATTTTGAAATTTCCTTTTTGAGCTTTCCTTCAAGAGTTATCGTTAATTTGAATTCTACAAAGAGTAGTACCTTTTTGATACCTCACACGTCATTTTACGCAGTATCCTAAGGGAAAGTCGCAATTTGACCTTTGCCCTCTATGGCACCTTTACAGGTCCCCTCCGTAGCAACAAACATGCTGAACTTATGTAACCTTCATTGGTCTACCCAAACACCAATTTCGAGGAGTGGTCCACTAAACGACGAAAAGGGACATTCAAATTGACGTCCGGTGGCGTCATATGGTAAAAAAACTTTAGATCCACTGTTGACCCGTATTCGTTTGGGGAAAACATAATTTTCAAACCTCTTCGCTTTCGAGATAATATGCACGCCATGTTGGAAACTTCAAGGGTCTCTGGCGGCAGTTGGGGCTACCCTGGAAATACCTATATACTGTTAGTCGACCTACCTGTGACCGGATTCCGAGTAGAGCAGAGTAGAGTAGATTAGTCATGGCATAGAGCTTCATTTGCATATGAATAGCATTATTTTTTATTTTTGCGTGTTTATTTATTTCCAATATTTTGTTGGAATTAAACGACCACCCAAATTGAGTTTCAGCGAAATAATATTAATGAGTAGAAGTCCATGTACATTTCCTGTAATGCTAAAATGTGCAATAAGTAACGAGGGGATTTGTACCACTCACATCCCCCCAGTTCCGTCGCCACCCATATTTTGCATTTGTTAGTTGTTGTTAGTTGTTAATTTGCATCAAGCAAAGCTAGACGTCACAAAAAATTACATCCTTGTTTTGCAACTGTCACGGCAGTTGTTCAGTCATACTCGCTATAGACTTCTTTCGTAGTTTGGAAAAGTTGCTCATTCATTTCATTATTCGGAATCGTAAGTAACTATTCTTGCTATTACATTGTCATTCTTCTTACCCAGTCCCTTTGATTTGGCAATTTGTAAGGTTCTATTTTTTGTAATTCATCGTGACGAACATATGTTTTCCTAAATATTTAGACACGCATCTTTATAACATTTTAATGGTTCAAATTTTCATCGATCATCAATCGAAAATTGGCCGTGTTCGGTATTAATGCAGAAGGTTTCATTCATCGTTGAGTTGGGAATTTTATTTAATTGCAGTTTAAGTATGACTGGTAGAATCCTTCAGTTCATCCTAATCTTTCTTTAATTAGCATTTTTTCTGGAACAGTTTGGACAATTGTAATTTTGGATAAAATGGCAGACGTAAGCAAACCAATTAAGTAATATAGTAATACTGTATGTAGTATGCACATGTGGCATGTGTTGTAGTGTAACGTCAAGGTATGGTGTATGGAACGTTATTACGTGCATTTAAAAGATAACGTTTTATTTTCACTGGTGTAGGTTACATACTACGGGCAAGGTGTTCCAAGTGACGAGCCTAATTCTGATGATGAAGATTTTATTGATATGCGCTTACCGACGCCAACAACAAAATATCGGGACACTACAGTTGGAAAACTGTTGGCAGAAAGTTTGGACGATTTGGTGGGTCAAAACAAGATTTCGACAGATTTGTACAACAAAACGTTGTGTCAGTTCGATCGAAGCATTTTAAATGCACTAGGTCAACGGTTGACGGCTCGAGTAACATTCAAAGCGTCCAAACTTTGTACTTATCGTTTTCTGGATGGCTGCTGGACATTTATCATGGATAGCGTTGAATTTCGAGAATATAATTGTTTCTCCAATGTTTCCAATGTAAAGGAAGAAAGCAAGTAGTCTGATTTAATTTAAAAGGTTTCAATTTTAATAGTATATATAATAATGTGACTATAAATGTGTTGTATAGATGAAAATATTGGCGTTTGATGGGAAGATTCCGGTACACCGACCTCGAGGAAGTGCAAAGAAACGATGGCGAGGAGAAGATCAGCAGCAACCGAAATGAAAATGTAATTGTATCATGAACTTAATTTGTTACAACCTGAACAAGATCACCTTAGATCAAACCTTCTATTTCTTCGTTTCTCGTTTTTGTATGTAAGCTTAATGTTTCGAAGTACTTGCTGTTTCAGTTTTCTTAGACTTTAGGATTTAATAAGTTTGTTTGTACAGGTATGTTAATGGATGACACTTGTTAAATTCAATGTAATAATTATGTATTCAAGGTTACTTGATTACGATCACTATTTGTATATATAGCTATTTCGTCACCGAACATGGTACTGACATCGCTTATTATGTAATGCAATGGTTTCACCATGTATAATTAATGAGTGTATTTTAATGGCAAATTAGACGTTAATAAAGCTAAATCATTAATACTCAGGTCGTAAGCTTAATCATAATCAATAATCATGAATAGTTTGTATGTACTGTAATATACCATTGAACTTGATCTTGTGTGGTAAAAAAATGTTATCTTGGAAGAAAAATACAAATCGCATAAGTATTTAATCTAATACTAATACGCGTTGCAATAGTTTCATACCTAAGATTGTGATTGTAGCGTACATTGCATTGCTATTTAATTACTTTATACACTGAACGCTCAGTTGCATTTATGTTGTGCAAGGATTTCTATACATCAACTCCTCCAAACTTCTGTTAGCTAAGTCAAGGTTAAGTATAAAGAGATTGCTTTTTGTTGTCTGGTGCCGTTGCAAGGGTAACTATGCGGCGTTACTTAATCTCATCTTACCCTTTTACACAATCTTGGCAACTTTCATGGACAATGCTCATAGCAACGTTACTTTACTTATAAATGCATTGTTTCAGGTATTTGCTTCTTGTTTAACTGCACGGGGGCATGAATAGTCAGCCATGATGAACTGTTAAGTCTACTCAAGCTATAAACTTATTCTTTTATAAACACTAACCATTTGCAGTTTTTTACACACTTTTCATCCCACATATGAGGCTATTTTAAACCTTAGCCCTCAACAGTGAAATGCCCCAAAACAGAAAACCCTTGGATGTTTTGAGGGTAGATGAAGATTTATTGTTTCGTCTTTATTTTGTTGTGTTAATGTTTCGTAATGACCTGATAAATTTACTGACTTACAAATGAGTTAATTATAAGTCTTTCTTTCAAAAAAAGTATAGAATATTTTGCAGATTGTCTGAATTTAAGAAATGGTGGGATGACAATTGCTTGAAATTGAAGAATACAAAAAAACCTGAAGCGAAGTGATTATTATATCGGTAAAAAATGAAAGTTGGCAATTAGGTATGGAGATATAGTAGCAAACGTTACAAAATTTAAATATTTAGGTACCTAAAAAGAAAACAAATACTGTTCCAATTTTCATGAAAAGCAAGTTAAAATTAACTTCTCATTTGTGAAACCATAAAGTTGTTATTACTATAAAACTTCAAAGTAATATATATATGTGTGAATGTGTGGATAGATGATAAACGTATCTCTATAATCTGTTGACTTAATTCTGTGCTACAATTTGCTTTTAAACAATGACACGTATTATTACTTTCCATATCGCGTCGGAACATGGATGGAACATGAACGCATTGCAATGAAATGCATTGATGAATGTGAACTGCGTCAATTATTCCTGTCGGAATAATGCAATGTCGGTGGTATTTCCAGTACTGTGGGGTAAGTTTTTCTGTCGGTGGGATACCCTGTCGAAGAGTTCTCGTCGGTGGGAATTCCGTCTCCCGGAAGATCAACGAGGAAGGAACACAACGGATAGAATCGCTGTATGGTCACTACTATTATTCTTTTATGGGCGTTGCTAAAATAAGTAGCGTAATTTTTAATCTCGATGGATAAGAGGGGCCTAGACACTATTTTTATCAGTGGCACAGGTCACCAATCACCAATTATCACCAATTTTCGAATTGATTTTAAAAGTTCGTTCGAACTGTCACTGTTGCGTTATTGCAATAACAGACAACGTGCTTTTCTGATTGAATGGCACCTAAACGTTGATATAGGACCTGGACCTGACTTTGTAACGTTTTTAATGTTTCTCATTCATGATTGGTCTGAAATAAAGCATTATAATAATAATAATAATAATAATAGGACAGGACCATTATTGTTGATTGTTATTAGGTAAATTGTTGTGGCTCAGCACTCAGCACAGAGTAGTTGAAGTTGAGTACTCATTGTTAGAGTAAGCCAGTCTTGTTTGTGTAGTGAGTCGAAAAGGCAATAATAGAGACTTGAGACAAAAGTTGTAAAGGCACTATAATACTATTGTGCCATCAATGTCATGGCGTGGTGGCTCATGAGTGTGATGAGCGAGTTTATAGCGTTAGCATCATTCATCATCCATTTTGTATTTGTGTACGATTGGGGTGGTTTCAATTACTGCTGTGATGATATACACAGCAATCTACAATGTTAACGAGAGGAACACTTGAAGCACAATTAATTTTCTGCTCGTAGGTTGTAGCCTACACTAGACTCACAACCTTATTTGCCTTCGTATGCATCACTAGTGGACTGTCACTTGGGGATAAAAGTACTTAATGATCTAACAATACTGCAAAAATAGCTAAGAATGAGTGACTATTCTAAATACCTATTATTAGTACAGAGACAGTCATTGTTGTTTGCATTTTGTTTATTCGAGCAGCCTATTATAGAAACAATTAAAAGGGTTATAAAAAGGTGAACTTAGGAGTACCAATAATGTGACTGACAATGCAGGCATAACAAGTATATAATTTTCTGTACATGCCAAATCAGTACAGCATTGTTAAAGTTACAAGATATGCTTCTCATTTAAGTCATGCTCAGCGTATAATTGCTTGACAGTTGACTTGAAGTTGTCAGCAAGTAATGTTCGCTCGTCCTCTCCTTCGTCATCTTCACTCTCTTAAATATCCAAATTAAAATTACATTTCCCAACTCAGCAACGTTAGATTACAAACTTATGCTGGGGATCTCTGTCCACAGCGTCGTCTGGAACTAAAGCGGTGTATAAGACAATAAAAAAGTGAGTGTAATTTACTATATTATAAAACAAATCTGCACACATTAATTTTGCTTTATTAATAAAAACTTAGCTGTGGAAAAAGCTGATAAACATGAAGAAAACATTAACAGTATATTTAGTTTTGATTGGATTTTGTCACATGACGCTAATGCATGCAATTTGGATAACATCAATTATCTACAAGTGCAGACTAGTGTAACAAGTGAAGTTTTTTATATGTTACATATGGTCGTACATCAAAAATAAAGTTTAAACAATTAATGATAACGTAGTTTCATTTGGTTTCCACGCAGACAAGAATATCAATAATTGATCGAAATGGCTGACGCAGAAGCAAAGGAAGTGGAGCCTTTCAACAAGGTAACGAATCGGGGTGAAGTTCTCTTTCTTTTCAACATTTAAAATATCAAAGTAACAAAATGTCATTACCACTTGTTTCCATATACATGCTAACTTACTTGTTAAATTAATTGATACTTGAATTAATGTGAATCTGTTAATTGGTTAAATTTACATTTAATTTTTCACTTAACGCAATTAACTATTATCCATTTTAAAGTTAGTTCAAAATTGTTTACAGTTGCGGAAGGCGTGCCTGGATTTGAAACAGGATGATGAGGTGCTCATCAGATTCCTTCGGGGTAATTTATTCGCTTTGCACTTAAACGAAGTGTTACTGTGTTTCAATTTATTTAGAGAACAAAGCTTTGTCAACACTCGACAAGTACATGTGTTCCATGATGATAAATAGTGACTATGTAACATTGTTTTCAGCTCGGAACCTCAATGCTCAGAAGGCCGAGGAGATGCTGAGAACGGTAGGTTATAAAATTCTCAACTAATACAACACAACAAACTAAAACATTTCTAATTTTAAACACGTGACAGCAATATTTTAAGTTCACTCACATTTTGAACGATTCTCCTCATTTTTGGCAACTGCTAAGCATAAACGTAGAAGTAATGCAGTTGCTCCAATCCAATTTCTTAAAGTGTGGCTGGAAGCAAATTTTATCATAGTCATAACGTTCTATCATACTTAACATTACCCACGCACATTTTTTTAAACGAAAGCATTCTTAGGTAATCTGCATACCATTCTTGACAATTTCGATCTCTGTCATACACTGCATGGTGTGGTTGGTTGAGGTGGGAAGTTAGAGGTTGTAGGGCATGACCTTACGGATTGAACAAATTCATGTACTTACCGCCAGATAAACTTCTCTCCATTCAATCATTCTGGAATTGAGAAGATGCAGATAAAAGTTTATTACAACAAAATGTTTTTTCTAAATTTTTCCTTGAGATTTTACTTTCCATTTCATACATAACACATTGCCTTCTTCGTTTGTCATTATAGAACCAGCTTCTACAGCGAAGCTGGTACTTCGCTTTGTGCACTATGCACTGATATTTTTGTTACGCTTAATGAGTTGAAACATGGGAAATCGTCCATACTACCTTTAGCATTATATACCTTTCACACCACACAACTAGCTACAAGCTGTAACCTATACTGGGTACAACATACAATAAACCCTTAAAAAGTTTCAAGACATGACGTATTATTATGAGAAATTTGTGCGTAAGTAATACGTTGCCAAGTGTCCATAAGTTTATTCCTTCCTGTCGTATACACTTGGGCTGTCAGAGTGACCCAGAAAATGTAAACCTAAAAATAAACTCGCTTGTCACTCACTAAGAAAATCATGTTTATTGTTACTAGTTGTAGCTACACAGGATCCAGTGCATGTAAAGAGAACAATGCCAATTTCTAGTGAAAATTTAGCTTCATATTCGTAACTCGTACCTATATCTGTTGTTTGTTTTTTTATCCTAGAAAAGCTGTCCTTGATCCTCATTGTCGTCTTGTCGTTATTAGCACCAGCACATATTCTACTTGCCACTAGGCAAAATGTAAGAGGTGCATTGTAGAGATAAAGATAGGAAAAATATTATTTTGTAAGGAAAATAGTAACGAATGTTATTGTCGATTTTGTTTAAATATGAAATTCAGTGGTAGCCGATTTTTAAACAAATTCAAAAAGAGTGTTTTTACAAACCGACATACACGTGCTCAGTAGAATAATTCACATAATATATGCTGTGCAGATCTTTAATAAATAAATAATGAATCGCATCACAACCATTTCTATAAAGTCAAAAGTTATTCATCGTATGTTTGACTGCAATCTCAAGTTGACCTGAAAATGAACTTCAAGTATTATACAATATATGATTTAATTCAAAATTCTCAAAACAAAAACATTTTTAAAAAGCCCGAATGATATGATCGGACACTTTACTAACAACTAACTAAGATAGAAAGCACGTTCTTAATAATTAAGCCGGCGACAGTTAGTGGGTAATTAAAAGAAGGGACATTTAGATTAGGAACGAGATGCAGTATAAATTGTAGTTATATTTCCGTGTACTGTAAAATTTCTGTAACAGCTCTAAAATGTTTCTCTCAACTAAAAACTATATTCATTTTGGGAGAAATAAGAACTATACTACATCATGTTGCATAATTGATGATGTGGTGACCCGTTTGCAAGAGGTCATCCGATTTAGCAGTTGGAACTCTATAAACAATTTACGTAATATAAATCTGTTTATGTTGTATATAGTCTTTGAAATGGAAACGGGATAAGGATATCAAGTCTCTTTTATGCGAGTACAAGTCACCTGAAATCATTCGTAACGACTATCTTTACAAGTTCACTGGCTATGACAAGGAAGGGCTTCCAGGTAAGATTATCGTCTTTAAGTACTTGTAACCATTTTACCTATCTTGACAATTTTCTTTACAACTAATGCATATTCATTGGCCGATATTACATTGAACTCATAAAACATTTAAAGTAAAATGTGGTAGAAAATATAATTTTTAAATTAATGTTTGACATATTTTTAAGTTCTTGTTGTCCCTTATGGCGCCTGGGAAGTACGCCGGGTGCTTGAGAGAAACATGAGAGAAGAGAGTCTTCGTCATTGCCATCAGCTTTTGGAGAACATCATGGATCAAATCCGTAAATCCGGCAAGAAGCAATTCACAGTAGTTATGGACTCCGGCGGGATGACTTTCTGGAAGGTCGCACATTTAGAAAGTGAGTTTGTAACCCCGATTCCTTTATGACTTTGTCATCTACCGGGGACGGACGTTGCAATTAAAACGAAACTTTCTCAATTAGTATTGACTTGTACTATAGAAAATAGAAAATTCTACACTCTCAGCCGATGAATTAAGGAGTCTCGTACATATTCCTAACTTTCAATATTATTTTCTATAACTGTTGGTTGAAATTGAGGACGGACGAAAAGCAGTGTTGTGAAGAGAGATGGTTCAGAGATTTCAACTTGCCTTATCTTCTGCTTTGGAAGTTCTTATCTTCATTATAAGGGGCAAAGAAAATGCTTATAAATTCCTATAATATGAAATTAGTTAATGTTCGTCTTGGTGATGAAAACCCAGCTGAGGCTACCTCGTATTGGCTGCGAGATTTAGGGACCTGATATTATTACCACGAAAACCATGAAAAAATATAAAAATGAATGGTAAAACATTTTTTGTTGCAGTTACTGAGAATTTAAAAAAAATCATGAGTTTCGTCATAATAATATTGGGTCCGTACATCGCGTATACCATAGCAAACATTGCAAACAATACCAGGCAACATTTTGATCTACAATTTTGTTTCGCGTTGCTTTGCCCTCCTATTTATCAGTTGCCGAAGCAAACAGTAAATTTGAGACATTTTAAGAACAAAAATTGTATTGTTAAGTGACTATTACACTTCATGTAAGTTTTAAATTTTGAAAAGCGTATCTCCGGATTCTTTGTCAGCATCAATATGGAGTCCTAAAACATATATATGCCATATCTTATAGGTTACATTTTGAACATGACGTCCTCATGAGACTTAATCATAATATGGCTTATGAAGTATGGTTAAGTATTTGAAATTGTTAATGATGACGAGATTTATGAGTCCAAAAATATAAAAATCCTCGGTAACGACAGCAAAAAATATTTTTACCGAGGATTTTTATATTTTTTGTTCCGTTCGTCATAATAATTTTGGATCCGTAAATCTGGTCATTACGCAACTTTGTCTCGTAAATGCATTTTTATTTATCAATTTCTATGTATAGTTATGTCTAGTGTATAGTTGTGTAGTTGTAGTAGAGAAAGTTCCATTTTACCACCCAATATTCACAGACAGTAGTAATCATTTTAATTCTCAACTATATTGTTATTTTGATTTTATGTTTTTTGTGAAATTCAGCAATCGAAACCTCTATTCAGTTCTTCAAGGACTTCGAAGCGAATTACCCCGAGACGTTGAAAGCCTGCTATATTGTTAACAGTAAGTCATTACGGTTCCACTACTGAAACGAAAGAATGTGCATATTTTAATCTGAACGAACCGGAATTTACGACCTATATTGCTAACCCGCTGTTTCCTTCCATAGGCCCATGGGTGTTTTCTTACATCTACGGCTTCATCCGCCCTCTTCTGTCAGCCAGAACCCTTGCAAAAGTAAGCATTTTTGACGGGAATGCTGAGAAATGGAAAAAAGTGGTTTTGGATAAGATTCCTGAAGAATCTCTACCCAGCAACTATGGTGGCACAGGGCCAGCATTTGAATACCCTGACGGCTATGCTTTTCCAGGAAGCAAATAGAAAATCTAGATCTTATAACATAAATAAGACTTTACTTTTACGTCTAGCAGAAAATAAGACTTATGATACCAAGCCAAGCCACACAAAAATCATGCCTACAATTGTTATTGGGCTGACAGATAACACTACCACAGATGACTGAGACGACTTGCTGGCATGAAACTTTTGTGAATCACGCAAGATTATAGAACAATTTGCAGTAGTAATTAAGTCGAAGAGTGTAGCATCGTTGTTTCCATCGCTGCAGTCACGGCATCAACCACCGCAATTGCATAAAAAATTTATGTAACATAAAGTAGTCAAACTCACGTAGCTAACGAACCAGCTAAAATAGTGTAAAATAAAATAGGTTACTTTACTACTTTAGATTAATTGGTGGCCCTTTGTAGCAAATGGTAGAATCTTAAATGGTTAAAAATACGCAGAGGTGTACATCGATATCCATTTGTTGTACAATTTTCTCACTATTTTTTAATAATAAATACTGTTTTTGTAAACTATATTGTATTTTGTATTATACATTAATGTATCGTATCATTGGGTTGAGATGCAAATTGCGCGTGATAACTGATAAATATCCTCTTATGTATAAAGTATAAGGAACTATAAAGTTTATTGCTTGCATTATCATATTTTTATAAGACACAAGAGTGCGTATCTACTGATCGTAGAATTAAGAAAAACTGAATTGCACAACTATAAGCCATCGTGTTGTTAAACACAGCCACTGAGTTTTGCTGTCACTTAAAAGTATTCAACACTACACATACATAAATGTCTCACCGTATGCAATGTGCACTCGATATTTTTGTACATGCGTAGGTATTTTTGATACGGGCCCAAAATGTGCGTTGAGTGTGACTCATGGTCAGTGACTTCAATAAATGAAGGGTTATCTTTGTCATCCCTCTATCCGCCCCAGAACCAGACTATGTTTCATACATATTTGCAACTTGTAAACATATGTATTCCATTATTACTTGTTTAAAAATAAATACATGAAAAGGCTCAGAACTCTAGAAGAGCTGCAGTTGCAACTTATCTTTATTTAATGTACTACAAGTATCAGTACGTAGTGATTATTTGTCATGAATTGAAGTGGGAAATACAACTAAACATTTTTACTCTAATTAAAACGGGAAGTTTTTTGTGATATGCGTTTTAAATTTATAGCAACTTCTTTGATACTTTGGCAGGTTCGGAACCTCACCTCGGTAATAATGATTTTTTACCAGGCATTTTATTCCGCTTCAAAACAATGCCCTTAAACAAATTTGAATCTATCTTTGTGAATTACTACTAATGAAGTTCGTCACAATTTTTGGAGTTTTGTCAGAAGACACTCTGCATCTGACTGGGTTGTCATTGTCAATGCCTGTCACTGCGTCTATATTTATTATTTACTATCAATTATCCCCTACAAATGCGTGTTGTTTTACTAACGTTCACAGATAGCCAAAATTTCCAAGTTTTGTGGATGATCTTATTGCATTTACTACAAAAACTGACAATGACATAATTAGCATGACAATGCAATGAATCGAAGCAACATACGTGAAAGCATCTTGCTTTCACGTATAAGGAAAGCAGTAATATGTAAGTTCATGGTTCTTTTGTAACTATGCCAAAGAGTAATTGATATATGATAGGCAACAGTAATAATTTATGTGGAATCATTAAACATCAATTTATTTAACTTGTCTGTGGTGTAGTAGAAAAGAAAATGGCCTACAGCCGACATACGCACATAGGTACTCATATTAGTAAACTACACAGTCTATTGCTAGGGCAGTATTTAATAAATAACATTAACATAACATATAATAAGAGTAGTAATACGTTTCGGTTCTTTGGTATAATCCTTCAGAGACAATGTTATATACAGCTGCATGAAACAATTACATTTCGTATCTTCTTCAACAATCTACAACATCACTAATTTCTGTATTTCTATAACGCTATGCAACTGGTACGCGTCAGTCTTTTTTGCAAGTGAGGACAATTGTAGATCCCATATGTACGTCAGATTATGGACACGTTGTGAGCAGGGGACAGAACTATATGCCTTCATGGATTTGAGCAACAACTGTAATTAATTTTTAGTAGTAATCCCCTTCATTATCAATTACGCATCCATAACCGCTACTATGTGGTTTTTGACCGGGAGGACACTTGTTGTTTTGTACGTCGACCTAGAAATACGAAAAATTCAACGTCTTATGGCACTGATAATATCTAAAGTTTATTTTATAATGATGTATTACCTCCACCGAAAAAATCAATACGAACCGAATTAGTTACAAGTGCGTTTGAGTCAAATGGAATATACACTTACGGGAAATGCCCATCTACGTTGTCTGGGTCCCTGAAAAGGTAGCTGAATGTCGGGGTAATCATCATAATCAAAGAATTGATTGACGACTCTTGTATTTGAAAAACTATCTTCCAACGGACCAATTATTGGAGGTGGTCGACTTTCTACAGAATGACACAGTAGAAAGCAGAATAGTAGAAAAATCACGGTAACGGTGACAGGAGATGTTAACGCTGATCTTCGGATATCCATTTCGGTGTTTGTTTAATGTAGCTTTCTGTTTCACTTATATGTGTTGAAAACAAATGCTTTGTGGAGCTGCCGGTTATCCTAAATGAACCAATGAAAGTCACAATTTTGTTTTAGGAAGATAACAAAACCAAATGTCTTGTTCGAAAGCTTTTAAGAGAATGAGTTCAGTTGGCAGACGAGCACGTCAATTTATTATGCAGATTTGTCCCTAAACAAGCTCTGTTTTTCTACATACTCAAACTCGAACTGTTTCTTATGTAATAATAAAATGTTTCTGCACAACTACCACTCTATATAATGACTCACAAAATACACGTAGGCAGTAAATGTCTGGTCCAGTCAAACCAGCCTGGTCCAATGGGGTGGAATGCAGTATCAAATATAAAAGATTTTCGTGCGTGGAAAAGCTTTTCTTTCGCTTTTTGAAGAATACGTAAAAAAACCAATGACGAAAACAAGTTTTGCCAAATAGATGAGTAAAATTACCAAAGCACATGGGGACCGGGTGCCAATTCTAATGAAAAGGTTTGGCTGAATGATAATAATCATTCATAATAATAATAGTTACCGCACTCTCAGCTTTTGGATCTTTAGCGTTCCCAATGAGGCAAACGGCGATGATCCCAATAGATTAAAATAAACAAACTGTGATTTGCACTCTTTCGTCGTATGTAATGGCGTAGAATTGCCTGCGTATCGTATTAGTAGTGCCAGATTGAGATTTATTTTTAACGTGCAACGTTGGACAGAGTGTGGTGATGGGGTAAGACGATGGAACGAATACGCAAATGTGAGGATGTGTTTCGACTTTTAATTTATCCTGGATTGAATTATTTAAGGATCACATTACTAAGAGGCAGACCACTACGACGAACACAGTTACCTTCATTGTCGGCTAATAACCAAGTTCATTTCCAAGAACTACCGATTCATTAATGACAAAAATTCCCTCTCCATTCATTCGAATCGACTGTGAAGATGACACTCGTCGCGAAATCACTTGGGATTTTATACAAGGCTGTAACGTAAATACGGGGATTGAATCGAGATAACGATATGCATTTGTCCTTTCAGCTAGCGTGTGTTTCCTTTGGCGCTGCGCTCTTTACGGTGTTGTTCCATTTAACAATACAGAATGCTGGCACACGTTGAAAGAAACGCTACAGAAGCACACGCACATGGAAATCTATTTTTGTCGTTAACCAGTCGGTAATGTCAAATGTAATAAGTATAATGTGAGTTGGCAGAGACGCTGGCGGCGCGGCGGCGCGACGTCCGATGCTTTGGTGTTTGTTTTCAAGTTGGTTCTTTGACGTTTAGTTGGCATTTGCCAGTTGGCGGTGGAGATAATGACACTTGTAACATAGATGGACTATACTATAGATCGGGAAATGTAGATATGATAAATTGAATACTTAGTAATCCTATTAAGACGTGCTTTAAAGTGGTTTAAATTTAGTTACACAGTATCCCATGTCATGTTAATACTTACTGTATTTTCAGTACCACCACCTCAAATTTATTATTATTAATAGACAAAAAGAAAGAACCATGTGTGTAATGAAATGAGTAATGAGTACACCGAGTACACGGGTCAGATTCCTAAAATGACTTACAAATGCAAAATGTTTTAATGCGTTCAAGCAAGTTAATGTATACACTTTCAACTTACACGAATCAAGAAACAAATTTCCTAGAACCTGACGTTAGCATACACTTTTTGCCAAATGAAAAACGGGTCAAGAGAAAGGTGAAATAGTGTTAAAGAAATTACATTAGCTCTTCATCAAGGTTAAGCAACGAAATTGAAGCAAATATTAGGTATGTAAGAATCGAATATGTTATGGAAAAAATAAAGCGCTTTTTTCCTTTGAAATGCCGCCCGTTGATGGTTGTTTTAAGATTTTAATTACGTACTTACAAATCTGCTCAATTCATTGGCAGGCAGCACTTCTTAATCTCAGTTTGACGTTACGATTTTTTCTAACCTTGAGAGCCAGTAATCGTATAAACTGAATTGTACTCCTTCTCAGTATTATTATTAACTACGAAGAGCATTTTAATGCTAAAGTAGTTTATGCGATCAGTATGTTTGTCTGTCTGTGTGTC
>JAHZNE010007346.1:0-11649 GCA_027744055.1 Callyntrura sp. NNG-2020 | reverse complement strand
CCGTTGTTTTCTAGCATACGTTTGAAAAGATGATAAAGAATTTAAACTTTAAAAGCCATCAGAATGGCCGATTATTTTTAATTTCTTTATGGTCAATGAAGATCGAAGGAATGCTTAACTCATGGAGTGGTTATATTGATTTTTTGTAGGGCTCAACTCTACAAATTGTAGCTCAAGAGAAGCTGAAGCAAACGGCTTGGTCGTGTCCTAAGAAATTGAAAGTTATTTACCCAACTGCCAAATTTAATGTATTCGTTTCAAAATCAGGTTAGTAATATGTTATCGTTTGACAATCACAATACTAGTTTTAAATTTTTGCATTATAATTTGGTTCCGACTTATAATCCAAGTTAAATGTCTACAAAATATACTAAATGTAACTACAATCTTGATCATGACTGGAGTTCATATAGCTTCATATAGCATTTTGGTTTCTTGCAGTTTCTTCAACAGCTATCACAACTAACATGTGTTGTAACATCAACGATATCGCAGTCAGGTGCTCGAACAACAGCACCTGCTCGAACTGCACAAAAAATTCGCTTTTCTCATAACGCTAATGGGTCTACAACAACTAGGGCGGCGTCAACTAACCTGCTATCGTCTTCTTCACATTCATCGTTAGCTCAGTCCGGCAACCACGAAAAATTTCAACCTTCTGCTGATGTTTTGAACGCGGCACCTACTGACAGTCATCATTTAAAATTGGAGCAGATTGATGGAACATCATTACAATCATTTTTTGGAACATCACATATTGATGCAAAAGTGCTAGCGCGCCAACTTAGCAAATCGTTGGGTTCTGAACAACTAAATGAAATCGTGGATGATATTGCATCAAGTATCGTAGAAGCAGCTTCTACAAAGAAAAATATTAGCAAAATTTATCCTACCAGTCCTACCTGTAACACATCTGCCATAGAAAATTTAAAATTAGAAATTTTTAAGGTATGGCCTTTTTGTTTATCTAAGGGTATGGCTACATTTTTGTACTTGTCCGTCATCCTTTTTTATGATAAGAAAATTTAATTACCAATCATTAACGGTATAAACCTTCTTTGAGTAGTAAAACTCGTAGTTAATGATGGAATTTTTTTATTCGGAATTAAACGATGAACTCTGTTCTACAAATTGTCGTAAAAATTAATTAAACATTTTGTTACGTTTCTAGGTATTAGATATTCCAGTTTCATTTCCCCAACATGAAATCGAAGAAGAGAGGTATATTTCTGCGGTTGAAGATGCCTATTGCAGCACAACAGTTAACAACCGGAAACCGTTTTCTATGATGAATAGTTTCGTTTCATACAAATCTTCAGGATCATTTGAGACTGATAGAAAATATTCTCTATTTCTACAACCAAAATACAGCGTTTATCGTACAGGTAAAATGAGTGTTGGCTTTATATATGAATTCATAAATATATTTGTAAATTCTAAATATCATTTAATTACATAGTGCAGTGTAATGGAATAATTATGAACATTTTGTATTTTTGGTTATCTGTAGTTCCTAACAGGACCTTCAAGACAAAAAGGGATTTGGAAGCAGCAAAGGCAAGGAATCCTAGTCTTATAGATAGAATCAGAGATAAGTTGTTTCCTCCCAAAGAAGTTCCTCCTCCAATACCTCTCACATCAGAGAAGCTTAAATGTAAATAAAATCATTGTAGACAAAGTGCTTAACATTGACTAGATTAAAAATAACTTAATAACTTTGTTGTTTTAGCTATTATTGGTGAGTTGCCTACTACGGAAGCAGACAAATTGAAAATTGCCTTTGCAGAGGGGTACATAGCTGCAAATCCAACAAATGTGGCACCTCAACAAAGTAGAACATACCGATGGCTCAGAACTCTCCAACAGATCTTGGCAATCGCAGTTTTTACAGCAATATTAGCTTCATTAATGGGTAAAGGAAAAGAAAACTCAATATAGTTTGGTGGACTATAAAGTACTTTGCGCGCATAATTTTATAACTTTTAAAATTGATGCTCTTTCCTTAGGATCGTTTGGTGGAGGAATTTTCCGTGTTAATGTTTCAAATGGAAATGAAGTTCATCCAGAAGAGATTAGTGTAACGTTTCAGGATGTGAAAGGGGCAAGTTGATATTTTGTTAATTTTTATTGTCTCTGTTCAGGTAGTTACCACATGTAACTTGTTTGTGCAGTAAATAAGTGTTTCGTCCGTTTTGCTGTTTTAGGTGGATGAAGCTAAATCAGAACTGCAGGAAGTTGTCGAATTTTTAAGAAATCCAGACAAGTTCATTGCTCTTGGCGGAAAACTCCCTAAAGGCGTTTTGCTAGTTGGACCTCCTGGTAACTTTATAAACTTGCACGCGATAGAAACTGGAGAAGCATCTCTTTAAAAAAATATTTTTTTTGCAGGGACGGGCAAGACTTTACTGGCACGGGCTGTTGCTGGTGAAGCCGGAGTTCCATTTTTTCAAGCTGCCGGTCCTGAGTTCGATGAAATTTTAGTCGGACAGGGAGCTCGTCGTGTTCGAGATTTATTTAGTATGCATTTTAAACATTAATTATCATCAATTTTTATTTTATCTGATTAATTGTTATTTAATGTTGACAAATTATTACTTGTTTTTAAAAATCAGAGGCAGCAAAATTAAAAGCTCCATGTGTCATTTTCATCGATGAAATCGACTCTGTTGGTTCGAAACGAACAAATAGTGTACTTCATCCATATGCAAATCAAACCATCAACCAGCTCTTGTCTGAAATGGATGGGTGAGAATTTTAAAAATTAATTAGTTTTATTGTGACATACTTAGATTGACTGAACAAATGTTTATGAGTACGTAACGGAAATAAAAATTAACAATATCTTGTATTTTTTTTATTACAGGCATATATATATATTCGATTTGTGGTACTTAATTTATAGGTACACAGCAACGCTAATCCATGAAAACGATTAAAATTGTTTTAGGTGACTATCATTCCCCGAGGACAATCTTTGGGACACACCTCGTATATTCCTGAAAAGGAGCAGTATCATGTTACCCGATCACAATTAATGGCTTTAATGGACACCATGATGGGAGGAAGGGCTGCAGAAGAACTAATATTTGGTCCTGAGAAAATTACATCCGGTGCTGCATCTGATCTTAAGGTAACGAATTATTGACGAAAATGCATGTATCACTCACGCAAACATTGCAGTTAGTGGTGAAGGTATTTTATTATTTTCCTAAAATCTCGTTATAGCAAGCAACTGCGATAGCTACACACATGGTTAAAGAATGGGGAATGTCTGATAAAGTGGGTTTACGCGCAATCGAGGACAACTCGAAATCTCTTGTCGCCGTAAATGATTTGGGCCCAACAACAAGTGAACAAATTGATCAGGAGATTAAGCGTTTGCTTCAAGAATCCTATGAGAGGGCAAAATCCATCCTGAGGAATCATGCAAAAGAACATAAAGCGCTGGCGGATGCCTTGTTAAAGTATGAAACGCTAGATGTTGAAGATGTCAAAGCAATTTTATCAGGCCAAACTCCACCCTCGCCGTCTAAAAAAGATTTAACGGTCTCACCTGGAGGTGTTGTCAAAAGACCAAACATGTGCTAGCAATACAAGTCTTGTATCGTTGCATTCTAATTTTACCTATATATAATAACTATACGTTTCGATATAAGAACAACTTGTGTTATATATTCCATTTAGACTTTTTAATTGCTTAATGTAAAGTAGTGCTATGCTTTATGCCACGGCGGGATCGCAAGATAAAGCGCTGAACTTAAAAATGTAATAAAAAAATAACAAAGTATACTGACACGTCTGTCTGGTAAATATATGCAGTTTTTTAGAATGTGCTCTTACTAGACCTTTGGTTACAAAATAACAATCTCTGCACTAAAGTATAAAACGGACCTCTATTAGTTAAATTTAAATTATTCAATGTTCAGTTCAATCCATAGGTATTCTGATATCTACATGCAAAAAATGTGTCATCTTAAAAATGTTATCGAAAAGTCAAAATCAGTAAATACTAGTATTTTGGCTCTAATGTACACGCGTACACCTGTCAGTAGAACTGGCTTAACTATGTGTGTTTGCAAATTTTGCATCGGGAATTTTTATTATCGTAATTATAACTATGAATACAGTTATCGTTTGACTGATTCATATAAATGGGATTCAAGAAATGTATCATTGTGTAGTCGTAACAGTATGGGAACCGAAACCATTATGTTTGCTAGTCTCTACTTTACTACAATTCACTTAGAACTTCTAGAATTTTCGGTGCGTTACTCATCACATCACACTTATTTTACGCAGACGTAATATATTTGCTAATTTCTTATAGTATAGTTCGTTTAGTGGAATTAAATCTAATCCTAAACGTAGTCAACAACACGTGTTGACGACAGAATTATTCCCTGCTAATAACATCATACGATGCGAAATTTTCGATTATCTATTTGACATGGCACATACTGTTTTCATTTTCAACTTACAATTAGTACAGGATTTTCTATTTGCATATAGATATTTTCCTCATACACGCCTACAACAACACCCCAAAGTTTTTTTAACCTTGGGTTTGGTTTCGTAATGATATCACTTCGACCCGGCCCATATGATCTACTCTGCAAGCATTAGGTAGTCAGACCTGCAGGAACTTCCATGTTACACATATGCCATTCAATCAACCATTCACCATTCACCTTGTTATGATTTTGCAAACAAACCGAGTTTCAATGAAAAACATGCTGAGTGCTACCAGTTTACCTGTGCTTGTGTATACCATCTCTCTCATAACATATTTCCTTTTATTTTGCGTACCGTACCATTTTGCCATACGTGCACAATTTTAGTAATCAAGAATTTTGCTAGAAAAAATGTCCATTCACTAACACTGTAACGCGAGGCTGCAAAAACAGGTTTCTCGCTGCCAAGTTCAAAGTCCAAACTCTTGGTTTTTACTATGGCTAAATCGGACTGTTATTGTCTCAACATTGCTCTCCACATTTCACTCATCCTGTATGCAACTAGATACGCTCCCCATTGTCCGTGAAAAACCCAAACCCACATGTACTTTTGGTAGATTTACTTTGTACTGCGCAGTTGTAGTTTTGTTGTCGTTGTTTGTATAAAAATTTTCCATTGCACTAGACCTCAAAACACCAAAAACAAACATTCTGTTTTTGTATCTCACTGCTTTCCATTTCGTATTTCTTACTACGTGAAAGAAGACTCTAAAGACCAGTAAGTTAGCAAAATACGACATGTCATAACGGGAAGTGTGAGTTCCCGGCAAATATTCCGCCCGTGTTTGTACTTTGTCCAGGCGCTTTGCAATAATATATTTAAGGTTATCGTTATCATTACGTTTAAATGTCAGTAATCTAGCCGCGATACTATCGCGTTCAAATTCCACTGCCCCTATAAATGCCACTATAGTTGGTTACAGAATTCAGACTTACCTGTATTTTCAATTCTAGTGTGGCTTTTTATATTCCCGGAATAACGTGTCCTGGACTGTGTTGAAATATGCACCCAGAATGGCAAACTACATTATAGTGCTGAAATAAGAATCTCAAAGAATTCTACAGTAATGATGTATTTTGCTTTTAGTTGTGCAGTATGTGAATCATCACAGTATTACTTCTTTTTTTTGCTCGATGGAATGAGCAGTCCAGCAACAATACAGAGCAAAATTATCCTATTTATCACTTATGTTTCTCTTTCCTACAGCGTCAGCGTAAGCGTACCATTTGTTTTTAATATAGCGTCATCGTCACCTATCCCAAAATTAACATTCGATTGTGTAATGCCATTTTATTCGTGTTTGCTTACCATGTTCAGCTTCACACCAATGCGCGCAAATCCACACACACAAAGAAGCTGCTAATCTCGTTCCGTGTATGTACCACAGTAGTCTTAAATTAAAATTAGGGTTGTAAATTTAACTCAACTCCACTACTTGCGTACTTGCATAATTTATTCTTTGTGAGTAACATGGTCAACAAACAACCCATGTTAACAGGCTTTACTACAAAAGACTCCATTCCTGTTCGTCATCAATAGCCGTTGAAGAAAGATAACAGCACTACACTCGTCCATCGTACAGACAAGACACGCTGATTCAGTCTCATCGCAGTGTCTTCACAAACAAGTTCTTGTTTTCCAGACGGCTTTTGCAGCTTTAAATGCAGTATTGTGTGTGGACATTTATACTTTTAATATTTCAAGTTCAAGCGTGTTTCAGTGTGGGTGGGTGAAGCTGTAGTTTAATTGCGGCAGTGTCTACATTTTTTAGCCTTCTTTGTGTAAAAAGCAATACAAAAACACAATGAATTCAATTCCAAGAGTCTCTTCTCTTCCCATACAAAAGCTGATTACATCCACGTACTCCAGAAATATTGCTCACGGTTCATCTCCACCACGAATGGTTGAAAATTTTATAGAAACAGCAGCTGGATTTGAGTAAGAAATCAAAAATACATGCATAACTTACTTGATTGTCCGACATAAAAAGTTCGTCATCATAAGACAATGTTACTATAAAGGTAATTTATTTTAAAGGAATATCGTTCAAGTTAATAGTCCAACCGAACTTAAAAATTCATACGGTATTGAGAAATGCTTTGTCGAGACACGGGGCAATGAGATACTAACGGTAGCAGGAACAAAGTAAGGATCATATCGAACAAAATGAACTGTCGATGTTGTTTAATTTAGGGCACGTCTTTAGGATCTTTGTCTACCTCCTGAAGACGTGTATTAATACTACTGTTTCTTATTCATTTTAGGAAATTATTAATGGAAGAAAAAATGAGGAAAAGTTTACTCCGTTTAAATGCCCCGCATAATCTCATCGGTCAAAGCAGTCCCCCAAGAAGGGTTCCAGCCATGAAACGTCCCCTTTATCTTGAACTTGCGGAAGAGCTTTGAGAGCAAAGCACACCACGTTAACCTTATGATCTCCATTTGGAAACCAGATTGATAGAATTCAGTTAGGTTTGCGTTTGACAAAAATTATCGCGAAAGATAGTGCTGCGCCATAATGTAAACATGATCATAACGTCCATGTGAGGTAAATTCGTGTTTCTGTATTATTTTCTAGATTAGATATTTATAAACTATATTATATTTTCATTCGTAACTGTAAATATACAAGCTGGTATATTTTATCGTTCGCTTGTATCGTGACGTGATTCGGACACGTGCACCAGTGCAGTGCAGTGAATACGGTACTGGTTTTATTACCATTTCTACCAATGTATGAATGAAAGCATTTATACTATGTGTAAAGTTTTATATTAAATTTAAATGAGCAAATAACATGTATTTTAAAACGTAGAAGTTTAATAAAAACCAAACTTACGCATTTCTGCAATAAGATATAATACGGGGTAAACAGGCTTTATTCGAAAGACACGGATGTTTTCAGAGATTAAAATAAAAATAAATAAATATAACACTTTTTATCACATGACATGCTAAACCATATCTCAAAATAATATTCAGTTCCTCGTTCCGTGTACAATGTACAATGTAGAACACCAATCTCTCATATCTAGCCTAGCCTTAAGTAAATCCTTTCCAAACCAAATAAAATATATTGTACGTGATTCATGTACTATTATATACATGTTTGTTACAGAAAGTAACGAGATTATTCATCTGGATCCAATCCACAAGGAAAGTTTAAAAAATTGTCCGTATAATAGACCCATTTATTTGTAACTGGAAGATAAAAACAAAAATCAGCGTTATATTTACTTACATTGACCATCAACTCTTTAAAAATGTGTGTTTGCTGCAAATAAAAATACATTAAAATGCATAGTTAGGAATATTGTAACACAACTTACTCCATTTAAGCCCAAGCACCACCGGACAACCTATGCATTGTTGCACAAAAAATATATCACTTAGGTACTTATATTACGGTAACCACAAATATTTGTATAAACTGAGAACTATACCTCCGTGCCAGGTTCGATCATCCCTATGATATCCGTTTCTTTTGATATTGTCCCACATGACAATGGAACCTTTAAGCGGTTTTGCAGATACGCCTATAACTGGAAACCCTTCAATATTCGGAACAATAGCAATATAAACTTACACAGTTTATTTAGAAAAGTTAATTATTTTTTCCGTGTGGGAACATACCTGTTCGTCCACCCACGTTAACATCATTCAACTAGAACAAATGAAAAACGTTTAACGTGAAAGCCGATATAGCCATGCTTTACTTACAGATTGTCGTCTGAACCTGAATGTGCATTAACTTACATAGCCCATTATTGTAGTTACCCTGTTACCTGAAACAGAAATACCAGCAGAATGTTTATTTATTCAAAGTTATATTCACCAATTTTAACAACGATTCGCATTACTTGCACCAACAAATTAGTTGGGGTTGAATCGTAAACCCAGAGATACGAGCCATAAAAACTATAATTTAATTGGGCTTGTCTACTCGGAGCATAATGCATCTTCTCATCTTCTCTAAAAAATCAATATTTTTTATCCAAAACTTTTGTATTTATTTAAGAAATACTTACCTTTCTCTAATGTTCGTCTTGCGTCATCAAACTGTTATAACAAACCAATTACAAAAGATTACGCATATAATCATTATGGAATAATAATATTACATATCGTATATGTCCTTTACCGAATCTATATGTGCATCATAATGATGCGAAGGCCCATAACAAGCGACTTGATACGCATCAGAAGCACTCAATGGTTGTATCGTTAAACCAGACATCAGCTCTAGTCTTTTTGTTAAGAATTGAAGGAATTTTCCTTCTTCTTGGTTGTCGAATATCCAAGTCTGAGTACTTGTTCGACTACTGTCAACCAAGCTGTTGGTGGGACTACTACGATCAACAACCTAACAATATAAAAACATTAAGCTGTAACGCAATCGGAAAAACAAATGAACAGCTTAAATGAATTACATGAAAATTAGTTTTGGCGACAGTACCAAGGACCGTTCCAATTTTGTGGTAGCATGGCTCTTCATACGTTCGAGTAGACCATCTGCAATGAACTCATAAATCTGAAAAACTGGAGGATTCATACTGAGAAGCTCTACCTTTAGTGGATTAATAATCCAGTATTTGTTGTGTGATCCATGATACCAGCATTTTAAAGCTGCCTTTTCTGATTCAGTCTAAAGCAGAGCATGAACAACTTGACAAGTTTAAATGCATTTGAAGCTTTCCATTAAATGCATCTTTCACAACGTTTATTAACCTGTAAATTTTCTCCGGCGCAGACTCTTCTAAAGTTTGACTTTATAGCCCAATTCCAAACAGTATTTTTCTTTTCCTCTAATGCTGACTGGTTCAACTGATGGATACGTCTTATGTAAGAATCAGGATTGAAAGGGATAGTCACTGTAGTGTTGAAAACTCCAGGATTCCAAAGATGATTAAAGCCATTTGCGAAATATTTGTTGTGCTGTCATAATGTAATCATTACAAATGGATGCATCATGAAGTACTATTCCCGTATCGTTAAATACTGGAATTATGATTAACAGTTGAATTGTCATACCGTTTCTACAGCATGTTCAAGCATCATTTCACAGAAGTCTTGTATTTCTTGATATTTTATGATGGCTGGACTTTTCTTTACTATTTCTAAAGCATGGTAAAACCATTGAATTGCATAATCACAGTCTTTCTCCTTGAGGTAATACGTAGCCAATTCCAAAGAATGTAAAGCATTCAAATGAACACCGGTGTCAACACCTTCAAATATTCCCCGTGCCATCTGAAATTTAATGAAAACAGATACCTAGACGTGTTAATTTGTTTAGCAGTCAAATGCATTATACATTGTCATGTGATGTGCATGAATTTCAAAGAATACAGAGTCTTAGATTACTATTGTATAATATAACCTGAATGTGTACTTTGAAATTAATTAAAAAATATATAATAACTCACATCAAAGGTCCTTATATCACTCACATGTTGAGTGCGATATAAAGATTCTAAGGCGTCTTTCAAATCTTCTGAATTTGGGAATATTAGCGAGTCTGGGTTCACCTTTTCAAGCAATGGAATAATCGACACTGTAATGTATAACAACGTAACAATGTAAAATGAATATATAATAGGTATATATTATTTTTGTACAAGCTACGCCCACCCCCTGAATATTAAGGATGTCGTAATAACCGTGACCCAGAAATCGTAATGAGGTTCTTGCAAGTGAAATTGTTTGAATCCTTTGAACAGCTTGTTTGATTGTCAGTAAAATAGAAAACATTTCATTTAAACGTAAAAATAAGGAAATGATACAATTTTACTCGTAAGAATCTCAATAGACCAGTATATAGTACATGAAAGATCCGATCACGAGACTATGCTTGGCGACAGGGACATCTTTGTTTATTTTCGCACTCCTTTTACATAATTCCAGAACAATTACATGCAGACTAATTACAATTTTGCACAAGTACCAGAACAATTTCAGTACATACTGTTATAACGAGGTGCCATATGTAAAATAGGTTGCAAATCTTCTGCAAATCGACGAATCATGCGATAAATTAGCAAAGGATGTGTCGCAATATACAGAAAAGGGTCCTCGTTGCTTTCATTCGATGGACCTTGTTTAATAGATTGTATGCCAGGTTTGGCTCGCATTGTACTACTTTCGAAGTCTAGAAGGTAACTAAATGTAAAAAAGAACATCTGAGTAACAGTACAGAGATTGAATATGAACGAGTGTCTTTGTAGCAATTAATTTCTAACCTTTCCAATGCCAAGAAAGGGCTCCCTTTTTCTCTGGATGAATACGATTGCTTTAAAATTTTATAAATGGCGATTTCGACCATTACCAGTTTTCTCAATAGAAATGGATGATAGCACCACGCAGGTTTATTTCCTATTCCACTAACTACTATTTGATGTGTGCCATCGCCTGAAAAAAAAAACAAATCTTTTTTCACGTAATATTGTACATTATAATAATATGTTATGAAAGCGATCTACATTGAAAAAAGGAGAAAATGTACATTTGATTAATAAAGCATAATCCCACCTTGGTCTTCAGGAAGTCCCTTAATATGTTGTATGAACTTTTGCACGAACATCAAATCAGATTTGTAAGCTTGGTATCCCATAGGTATCGCGTGAAAGAAAGACTCCCTGCTCAAAATTAGATCAGTGTGATCCTTCATAAGAAAATCAATGCCGGTTTCAATCTCATTTACAAATCCTTGAGTTTTCGAATCGTCTACTGCCTGATCTATGTCAAAAAGTTGCGCATCATCGTTATCCTGGTTGTCACAAGAGTGAACGTATTAGGAGAATCATCATATTAAATTGTTACATTTGTCTTACATTGAAGGCTTCCAGCACTTCTTTCCGTGAAGACACAGTGGCTCCGTAGCAGAAGAAGCCAAAGTGACAGGATACAGCGTCTCGACCACATTGCAACAGAAATATTCGCACAAGATTTTTGGAAAGTGAGTTTAAATCTCGTTTTAATGGTTTTAATCAATAGTATACATGATGATTTTATTTGGTTGTTAATTGAATGGGCGAAGGAGGAGAGACATCAGCAGACGATCAAAAAATTAAAATATAAAAAACTCGAAACCGACATTGGCAAAAAACTGCGTTGCAACTCGAAATTTCAATAACACCT
>JAHZNE010007345.1:0-13508 GCA_027744055.1 Callyntrura sp. NNG-2020 | reverse complement strand
GGGGGGGGAGAGGGGCCCCAAAAATAGCCATTTTTACCGTGACATTCTTTCTGAATGCCACCCTGTCGTTAGGCTGTGGACTGTCGAGCTGACTCCAGGCAAGTTGCACTTTGCACACACAACCACATTGCAACCACAGATATAGTGAGTGTGATGTCAACAGGACTGAATGGGATTTTTAACACTGCGTAATTTATTTTTCGCACACTAGACAGTCTAGTTACCGTTTATTCGGGATTAGACACAACGATAACAAAAACTTAATAAGCTATACTGTACAACGCATGACATTGAAACTAATCAAACGACAATTTGACTATCACTGCAAAAACAAAATTACTTGACATTAACTGGGCACTAACATTATCAATGACTTCATTACAACGATGGTAAAGACACTTGACCAAATTCCAGACACAAATAACATTTTTAAATTGACACTAAAATGATAAGAAATGATAAGTGCCTCTACTTCTATTCTATCACTGTAGTTACTTGCACACAACTCTCGACAGACAACTTTTGGTGGCTGCTGCTGGTGCTGGCTCAGGTGACATCAGGTATGGGTAGGTGGGGCCAGAGATGGGAAGTTGAGGTCAAGCGACATCAGGGATGGGTAGGTGGGGCGAGAGATGGGAAGTTGAGGTCATGTGAAATCAGGGGTGGGCAGGTGACATCAGGGATATGCAGGAGGGGTCAGGTGACATCAGGAATGGGCAGGTGAGGTCAGGTGACATCAGGGATAGGCAGATGAGGCCATGTGACATCAGGGACGGGCAGGTGAGGTCAGGTGACATCAGGGATAGGCAGGTGAGGTCAAGTGACATCAGGGATGGGTAGGTGGGGCCAGAGATGGGAAGTTGAGTTCAAGTGACATCAGGGTTGGGTAGGTGGGGCCAGAGATGGGAAGTTGAGGTCAAGTGACATCAGGGATGGGTAGGTGGGTCCAGAGATGAGAAGCTGAGGTCAAGCGACATCAGGGATGGGTAGGTGGGGCGAGAGATGCAAAGTTGAGGTCAAGTGACATCAGGGATGGGTAGGTGGGACCAGAGATGAGAAGTTGAGGTCAAGCGACATCAGGGATGGGTAGGTGGGGCGATAGATGGGAAGTTGAGGTCAAGCGACATCAGCAGGGATTGGGAGGTGAGGTCAGGTAACATCAGGGATGAGCAGAAGAGGACTGGTGACATCAGGGATGCGCAGGAGAGGTCAGGTGACATCAGGGATGAGCAGGAGGGGTCAGGTGCATTTAGATTTAACTGGCAAGTAATCCAAAACACTAGGAGATTACCAAATCATGATGGTAACCCTTGATGAAGGAAGCAACCCTTGTGGCACTAGATTTTATGGCCTATGAGGAGGCGGCACCTGCATGCATCATGGAAACCAGGTGTTGGCAAGGCAGAAAGGCAGATGTGCAGGATTAAAGAGCTGGCAAATGACATAATCATTTACAATAACATGCCCATATATTTATGGGTTGAAGCTTACATCTTTGCGATATACGTCCTGAACAGAATCTTCAATCAAGCTAACCCTTTTCAGACACCACACGAAATAGTTGAAGGTGTGTAGCCTAATCTTGGACACCTGTTTATTGGATGTACCATCTATTATCACTTACCGGATGCTCAACATGCTGCCTTCACATCAAAAGCTCGTTGAGAAATATTAGTTGATTTTGAAAGTACCAACAACTACAGGATTTACGACCCAATGAGAAAGTGTATTTTCGTTACACATGACACCACATTTCATGAAAAATTTGTTCATGTTCATGAAGGTTAAGCAATAAACTTCAACGCTATTAACACCAATCCTCGTAAAAACGGAGCAGGAAACTGTGGCTGATACTGAAACCAATGATTGAAATTAAGACGAAAGGGGAGACAGTGTAGAGGAACAGGGGGAGGAAGAGTTATTTAACGACGCGAAGATGGGAACTATAATGATCAAAACAAAGGAGACGACCCACACAGCTCCAGAAGTGGACGAGACTGTCAGAAGGCTGATTTAAAAAAATGCCCAAGCCTCGTCAAGCATCACAACAGCAAGTCTTGAATTCATGAACGGGGACGAAAACCCCAGTGGGCAGCCAGCCCCAGCACCCAAGACTCCCCAGAATAGCAACAGAGCGGTAGGGTGAATAAACCTACAATTTCATCCAAGTAATCCAGCAACACGATATGTATGCAGCAGCAACGAAGAATAAGGTGTCGTAACCCGAGCACACTTATTCACTTCTATGGATGAAGATGAATAAAATGAGGATGAAATTTTTACTAATTACTTAAAATAAATCAAATTAAACAGATCGACTGATTAATAAAGTTAATATTTGTTTTTTATTTCACTGTCCAGAAATATGAATTATTGAGAAACGAGATAATAATAATCACGGCTGCCTTTCTCTTCACTGTCACCGATTGACTGAAAGTTGCACTCTCTTTTTTGACTCACCAACCTTAGTCTAGAAACGTGCAGTTTATTTTGAGTAAGTGAGTGTTTTGTGCCATAATAAACGAGTGTTCCACATAGAGTATCTGCACCTATTTTAGAATGAAGAACGAAGCTTAGAGTTACTAACAATTTTTAAAAGAAATAAAACTACGGCGACATCATACCTCAATTTCGCAACAAGCAATGTCTTTATTTAGGCCACCGCAGGTAGGGACAGAGAATACAGGAAGGAAGCAATTGCAGACCAATTCCACGGCCATGCTGAAAACTGAACGTGGGAAGTCATTTCTAGACCATAGCACTGACGCCCCATCGGCACAAGATGGGTTTTCTGCTTAAAGGACATTCCTCATTCACCTGTCCCCCGGTTCAAGGCAAGACTTGTACCCAAGGGTTTTAAGCAAACTGAAGGCATCGTCTTTAAGGAGACTTTTGCCAATGTGGCACGCATAGAGACAATCCGACTATTTTTGGCAATAGCAGTAAAACCAAAACTACAAGTTGACATTCCTTCAAAGCCATTTAGAAGAAGAACTTAGAAATGCCACAGGGAATGCCAAAGGACGACTCAAAAGTTTGCATATTGCACAGACCATTGTACAGAATGAAGCAGGGTCCTGCCTGTCGGGAGAATATGCCACGTTAAAATTTGTACCAAGTAAATAAGATCCATCCAAAAAGTACACGTTTATTATTTGTCTTAATGAAGAAGAAGGAGAATAAAGGAGAAGAATTTCCTTCATACAACATTGACCCACACTAGTAAGGAATTTCGTATCAAGTAGACACCATTAACTGCGTTCGTTGGAATGTAGCTTCACCGGCTTCAAAACGAAAAATTGTTCATAAATAATACAAAAATAATTAAAGGAGTGATGATGAATTCGGTCCACAATATTGTGCATACAAATAACTTGAGATAGAGGATGTCAGAAAACAACACATTTCCATATTCTGAATGCTATGGAATATATTTTTCAAGCTATTACATCAATTTTCAGATTTTAACTTTGATCCATTGGCCTTGTGCACCCAGATTAATGAGACGTTTCAAACTACGTTAGTTACTACAGCAAAATCTTGACAGGCACTACAGTCATAAATTCTATACAAAACCCTCAATTTAAGAGAAGAGGGAAAGTCGTCACATGAAAAATGTCTGTCACAAATCGATCTACAAAATTGGAAGAAAATTAGAAAATATCGCGTTAATGTTCATGCGTTAGAGCGAGTTCAATTAAAACAAACGGAACCCATAGATCGTTCAAGAGTCTCTAAAGTGCATGTGTTGTAATGGCCACGAAATAAACCGCTAATTAAAACCTGTTATACAGTAAGGAAGTACACAAGTTGAGGATTATTATACGTGCAACAATTTGTGTACAACTTAACTGGTGGATTGGAAACGACTGCCGCATTTGAAAGATATATTCCTCCTCTAATAATTATGTTCTAAATGTTCTAACAATCTTAATCATTCGGAGTACCTAACATCTACAGCATGTTTTAATAACATCCATGCAATTGCAGTTACCACCTTTCATATCTTTACTCCTGCAATAAAGTTTTATTCAGCGTCAGAATGTTGAAATTGTAATGGGCCGTACAATTTCCCTACTTTACATGTAAATATGTCATCAAATCTTCACACAAAGTTTAAATCTCTCTCAGTTATGCACCATGCAACGAATGATCGATCATACATTTGCTCCCATTAATACTTGGATAACATGGGAAATATGGCTGGATATAGTGTTGTTTTCATCCCCCCGCAACACAATTGCAGTGATATACAAAAATGGAATAAATGCTTTGAACGACAGTATTAACGATTATTATCTAAAATTAAATATTGGCAATATTAACTTCTCTTATGAATATAACATAGTAGGCGAAAAGACAAATGCAACAATTTCTTTGATTGAGCCGGCAGAAACCACAATGACATCATCCCATATTGTCAAGCAATAGGAGTTTTGTTATTTGCGTCCTAACATCACCTTTGCCACCAGCAAGTTGGCACAACAATGCCATGCATTTAATGAGGATCATTGGCAACTCCTAAAGGATGTGCTTTGCAACATGAAAGGCACGAATGACGTTGACGTTTTAATGTCGGCCAAGGACACATCAACATAATTAGTAGGATACACGATTGCTGATCACGCTGCTGAACAAACACAACAGGAAGTCAATATCTGGATGTGTTAGTGTTCTTGCTGGGTGAAGCCCCCATCAGTTGGAAGAGCAAGAAACAAATTTGCGTAGCTCAGTCTAGTAGTGAAGATGAAGCAATTGCCATGTCGGAGGCATGTAAATAAGCCAAATATCTACGCGTTTTTTAGAAGAAATTGGATTTCCGCAAGAGCAACCTACTCCCATTTATGTCAGTTGGACAATACGTCAGTTATGAAGGTTTTGGTATGGGCATAGTTTCCGTACCCCATCACTCCCACTGATGGTGGTGGTGGTGGTATACGTCATCACAAGCATGTAGCTCGATCACTTTTCAAATTAAACTTTGACAGCTAAATTTAATTTTAACCGTATATTTACAATCAACAATTGAATATTTCAGCTATGCTGATTTCATTAAAGCCATTTTCATTAAAATCGGCCGAGCCGTTTCCGAGTAAATGGTACATACTTTATTTAAAAGTTACACATGATTTACATTGGATTTACAACTTATAGCACTAAAACTAAATAAAGTATCATTTATTCGGAAACGGCTCGGCCGATTTTAATCAGCATAGCTGAAATATTCAATCGTTGATTGAAAGAAGACCAAAAAATGGGCCATAACACTTGAACAAAACAAAAAATAGTTGCAAGTTGGCAATGGTGAAGGGGGAACATATGTGTGTGTATACAAGAAGGCGGGCTATAAAAAAGAGCGGGCATTGGTAGATCATCAACTTAAGATAGCAAATAACAGGTTCCACTCCACTTATGGTTCTTCTTAGCCCGTGATTTTTTTTACTGATAAGCAAATCATTCGACATTCAAATTCAAAGAAACCTGAAATTCTCACTAAAGGCATGGATAGACGAACGCACGAAGTATAAAAGAAACTTTTGAAGGTCATGAAGAAATCCACACTTTCCAAACAGTGGACTCTTCGTTCACTGCTTCTACAGCTACGTATTAGCGTAAGCGAGGGAGTCCAGCAAAAGCAGCAGACAAGCAAACCATAAATACACAACTGGCACCTGGCAGAAACAATGTCACCGAACCACGAGTTCTTCTGACACAACCACCAGCAAACGCTGAATCTACAGCTGGAGCAACAGCAGCAGCACAGGAACAAACTGACTTAGGCACAAAAGAAAATGACGAGAAAGAACAGAGGACCAACCGCTTTAGTGTGGACAAATCTACTATTCATCATGCTGATGATCGTACAACCAGGTGAAACCAGCACGGCCATAATAATACAAATACTATGAAAACCTTCTGGAATCTGGAGTAGTAAACGAGTATATATAGCACGAGATTAAAATTTTACTAATAAACCCTTGCACGTTACGTCTGACTCAGCCATCCCAAAACATTTACTAGATCAGGCCATAAAGCAATGCTCGGTTGCATACGTAGGTTGATTTTTGATGAACCTGAAGGACGTGTCCTTACGCCACGAGCCTGGAAATGAAACAGACCAGCGTAACTCACCACGGCCGGCTGGGACCGGATAAGAAATCCTCGCCTGATTAAAAGCAGCAACCAATGCAATGGACATGACTTAGAAGAAAAGTATCATATATCAAAGATAAATATCAAAGAGATGGAGGAAAGGTCTGATGATATAGATGAGGCTATTGAAGATATAGTCCATAAATTCAAATAGACGATTCTTCACCTCACCGACTTGAATGAAAAGTTATAAGGACCATCGTTATAAGTCGGTGAGTCAGGCATTCGCCATATCCAGCATCGTACCCAGAATCGTGAATGGATTAATCATTGTGAATACAGAAAAAGCAGAATGGAGTGATGGAAGAGTTCACCTGCCCTTTGCCATGCGAGAAATGTTGTGCAAATAGATTTGCCCGTGCAGAGCACTATCGTTTTGACGAGTTCAGAAACCGCGTTTCCATGTCGATTAACATTCCCATCATCAAAAAGTAGTACATGTTTCTAAATGCAGAAGTATTAACATTATTGAAAAGGACCCAAAATGAGACAAACTTTTGAATACAACCGGCCAGTTGGCGAATTATGAATACTTGGAACAATTGATGATGAATTTTAATGAATTGAAGAAACTGACTAACAAACTGAGAAACGAACCAGATCTTATGGAGATGACGATAAACCATCACGGCAACATTAGATGGACACTATTGTGTCACTAGTAGTCACAATGTTACTGGTCATATTATACAACGAGTGCAAATCCAGGAAAAAAAGGAAGGCAGAACATAACTGTTCGGTCAGTCATGCCGAATGACTCCAGACTTAACGAAAACAATCATGAACGAGAAGTCCTTGATGAAAGACAAAAATGAATATTAATACAACTCAAGACCACGAGTAAAAAAAGGAACTTGGAAAAATGCAATTTCCAAAGATAAATGATAATGATTTTATTTCTTTGAGCTTTTTTGTAGGTGACCAGAAAAACGCTAATTGGCCCCCATACAATCCGTACAAATACCGTAGGAATAATTAATTTACTCATTTTTTTATTGTTGTCATGTAATTTTTCAACAAAATAATATAACATAATAAGTGTTAGGTTACAACATTTAATCCTTAAATTGTTATAATATATAATAAGTTGATAAAATTGTGTAATTTGTTGTATATAAACTTTTCAACCCTATATTTAACTGCATATTTTTCGATTTTTCAGTACATACATATTTTGCCATTTTTGCTGCATATAATCCTAAAGTCTAGTGATGTGAAATTCTTAAACAACTTTCAGCAGTATGCTAGATGACGGGGCTGAGATCATCTGACGTAGTACCAACAGCTCATCTACGAATATTCAAATACTTCGGATCTCCGTCAGAGTAGTTCCAAATTTGAGCACCAATCCTGCAAATAGTTTCGTAGGAAATCATCATACTCTTCATTGTGCGTACTGTCATAATGCAATGTGGAAAAGTTGAGTATAACCAATGTATTGTACATGCTGCTAGGGTATGAATGGTGTGGATTCCATGTATTAGACACAGAATACGGACGAAAATTACAAAATTTATCGTTAAATACATTTTTGGAGAAATTATCAGTAATTCATTTTCTGAACTTATATGTTTTCGAGCATTCGATTTCGAAATGCATTTACATTGGGTGACTCTATACAATTTGAATAGCTACATTTGTGTCTATGTCGAAAGAGTTCACTAAATAAATATGCAAATGAGATGGATGAGACGCCTCATTACACACAGACAATGGGTGGGGTGATGCATTTGATGAACTAGTGGTCGGTGCTACAGCATTATCAATAAATATGTGTGCTGTTTGTGGAATTCGAGGAATTTTTAAGGCGGCAGCAGGACGCATAGAAGACCAACCTATTTTTATTACTTATCGGTCGGTGTGCGTTCACTGCAGCTCTCACCAACGCCAAGTATCATATCAGGAAATTTTAAATGTGGATGATTACTTTGATGAGACCTTGCCTATCCCGAATCAATTGGAGGTTGATGAAGAAAGCATGATAAATGCCACACCAAAACTTCCTTCAGGGTTAAAACTTTTACACCTTAATGTAAATGGAGTTAGCAACAAATTTGTAGAAATATCTAACCTGTTGCAGTCGGATAAAAACATTATAATATTCGCCATTACTGATTCTTTAAATTAAAAGATTGTAGAGACAGGACAAGTATGTATGAAGTGCCTGGATATTCACTAATTAGGAAAGACAGACTTAAAGGAGAAGGAGGAGGTCATTTAATATATGTAACAAATAAATGTGACTTTGAGGTTGTAGATGTAGAAATACAGTCTTGTCATGACAATGTAGAGTATAGTATAGTTAAAGTAAAACTTTTTGGCATAACGCCTATTGTGTGTAGTATTGTTTATATACCACCAAGTAATGTTAACGATCATGCCAAAACTTTTGTAAATGATCTCTGTATAACGATGCAAAAATTGTCATTTGAATGTAATTCTTGGGTATCTGAAGACGAACCGCAGAATCCAAAAAGTTGCTGGCAACAACTAATGGTTACAACTTGTTAACTTTCCCACAAGAATAGCTATGGTACAGTCAAATAATGAATTTAATGTAGCGTCGACTATAATTGATCATATGTATGTAACCTCTCCAGCTAATTACTCAGTAGTAACTGGTTATGACTACATTGGCTCAGATCACCGACTTATTTGTGTTAGCAGGAAAAGAGGGAAGACGCTGTGACAAGGAAACAATTTAATTGAATACAGGGTCTACAAAAACTTTAGTATAGATAAATTCAATAATGAGATTAATAAAATTGACTGGGAAGTGCTAAAAAATTCAAAAACAACTGATGGTGCTCTGGATATATTTGAGGGTATAGTACTGGCATTGTTAAGTCTACATGCGCCGAAAAAAAGCGACTAATTAAAGGGCGATCGGCACCCTGGTTTAGTAGAGAGTTAGCTAATCTTTGCAATGAAAGAGAGAATTAAGAAAATGTACTCTCAATCTAATAGCAATGAGGATTTTAAACAATATAAAGCTTTTAGGAACAGTGTAAATGTAAAAGCCGCAGCAGCGAAACGAAGGTATTTTAGGAAAAAAATTGATGATGTAAACGACTCAGAAAATATATGGAAGGTTATGAATGAACTAACAAACCAGCAAAAGCAAATTAGTAAGTACTAATGGTGTAGTTGGAATCTGAAGAGACTATTTAAAAACTAATACGGACTATCAAAAACTGCATGTCTCTGAGGAAGAGGTCACTACTGCAATAAAGAGTGTTAAAAAGGGTGCTGGTAAAGATGGTATTCTTATGAAAGTTCTAAAGGACTTCATACAGTCCATAGTAGTTCCATTAGTGATACTATTTAACATCATTCTTTCAGAGTGTTTCAAAGGTAGAGGTAGGTATACAAGTGCAAGCTCACATCGTGCAATTTATAGTTTAAAATTTCTTACCAAAGTGTTTGAAAGAATTATATTTACTAGGCTATCTGCTATGACTAGAGAGCTTCTTAATGATAATCAACACGGCTTCAGAAAGTTCATGTGAGACGGCGGTCTCATTGTTCACGCAATTTATACATGATAATTTGAATAAACCATGTGGTAAGGTAATCACATTGTATGTTGACTTTGCGAAAGCCTTCGACACTGTGTCTCATAAACTTCTGTTAAAGAAACTTTTATCGAAATTTGAAAATAAGATAGAACCGTATATGATAAAACTGCTACAAAATTATTTTATCGACCGAAAGTTCAGATTAAAAAATGGAAATTTTGTATCAGACTTTTTTAAATTTCAAACAGGTTCTGGAGCTGGAAGTTGTATGGGACCAATTTTGTTTTCTTTTTATTAATGACATTGGCGACTCAGTATTTCTTTCTTTTTTGCTTCTTGCCGATGATTTGGTGATACTTACTGATGCGACTAATTTAGATGCTGCTATGGCAGAAATGCATAAGTGCTTTAAAAGACTGAAAGAGTGGTGCATGGTAAATAAACTAAAAATAAACGTAGATAAGACTGGATAAGATAAAAATTTACTCAATACCGAGATAATACTGGATAATGAAAAAATATCCAAGGTTAGCAAAGAAGTGTAAAGCAAAGAAAAGTGTAGACAAACAACATGTACTAAAACTGGCTAAAGTACAAACTATTGCTCAGAGAAGGATAGTTGCATTAATAAAATTTGTGGCAAGAAATAGAAGATGCAAAATATTTGAGGAATGGTTTCCAAAACCGAAAGAGCAGAGGTATGAAAAATTTAAACTGATGAAAGTAAATTAGGAGAAATTCAAAAATTCATTAAAATGGTGCAGCTACAAAATTTGGAATGAAATGTTGCAAAAACTGAAACCTGCGAATGATTTGGAAATATGCGAGTTTGTTGATATGTGTATTTACTATGTGTTAAAATGCAGATAAAATGTAAATTACATGTATTGGTTACGACTAGTTTGTTAATAATACCCGGATGTCTACTGGCTCAGATATTTATTCTAATTTGTTGTTTTGGAGTTGAAAGCAAATGCTTATTGTAGCAATTGATTCTGAAAGCACGTTTAATAAAACCACTCAATCAATCATAGTGACTCTATTCAAAATGGAGAGACTATAGTTAAAAGTAGAGAAGTTGAAAGTTGGATTATAACTTGGAACTTGGAGCAAGTTAAGATTATAAGTGTTGAATTGGTAGGAATAAGGAGACCACGAAAGCTTCATGGTGCACCGAGTGACCTACTTTAGTTATAAGACGGAGAATAAAATTACAAGTATGATTTACAAAGAACACACGTGTAAACAACGGTTTTGACAAAGGACACACGAGTAAACAACGGTTTTGACAAAGGACACACGAGTAAACAACGGTTTTGACAAAGGACACACGAGTAAACAACGGTTTTGACAAAGGACTGCTGCTGCAGCAAATAGTACAAACTCAGTACATAATACAGGTGCGGGACAGTATAACACTATGGCGCCCCAAGGAGTAGAAAATAGTAATGCTTTTTTATAAGTCCATCAAATATGCTCAACTTTAGATTAGACGGTTAGATCAACGGTAGACGTTAGAAGAATAAGTAATTGTATCAAGTTTAAAAACAATTGCGTAACCCTTTAAGCCCCCTTAAGAAAAAGTATGGCCACCTCTGCAAATTTCTAAAGTTTTATTAGGTCTCTTTGGTGAGGGCATTTAGATATGTACGATCTAATTTTGCCGAGTTTGACTCCAATTGGTTGACCCTATCAGCCCCCATGGGGCGTGTAAATTGAAATGGTATTTCGATTCTGACTTAAAGTCGTCAAGTTCTGTTGAAGTGGGATTTTTAAATTGAACTCAAAATGTTAAGGGCTTTTTGACATTTACTCCTCAGCACCCAAAGCAGTAGAAAATAGAATTTTAGTAGACCAAATTAGCTAAAATTTAGAACATAGGGAGAAAATGGGTTAGCTTTGGTTAGGCAAGTTGAAAATCTCACGAAGGAATATGAATTTTGTTTTCAAATTTCCTTCCGCTAGAAACCAATCAGCGTTTATACGCAGATCAGATCCTATTCATCACTATCACCAGCATCAAGAGCACCATCACCATCACACCATCATCGCATGCTTTAGGGATTTGATGTGGCTGATGGCTGATACTATTCAACGTGGCACATTTAAACATGACGTGATATTAAACAAATGCAGAAATGCGCACGACATTTTTAGGTATTCCACATGCATAAAAAAAATAATATTTCGATTTTCGATCGATTTTGTATAGCCTAGTATTTAATATTAACATTTTAGGTTTATTTTCAAAATTTCGTAAAGAACACTGTTCATCAAAATAACTCAAACTATGAGATAATTTGCAGCAAATGTGAGTCTGCAATTGGAAATTCAAAATATTGCCGCGGACATCTGTGAAAGTTGAATGCAGTTTTAGTATGGAAAAGGCTTTTTTTGTCGGCTGAAGACAAAACTTAACTCTGACTGAGCTTGACTATCACGTTGTTTGTCATCACGAGTTGAATATGAATACCATTTGTTACGAATTGTAACTTCAAATGATGTCTTAGTATGTTGTTTAACTCAGCGAATTGAAATCTTTCTGTGTTATCTTAATCAGAAAATTGAAATCGTATTGTGATGTTTTAATGTGAGAACTGAAATCTTCTTGGGGTGTCTAAATGATGGAACTGAAATCTTATATTGTACAAATAGGAGAATTGATATCTTAAACTTAAATCTTCATAAGGATTACTACATCTGAGGAATACTTCATTATTGGTTTGAAAAATATAGATTGAAGCCAACAAAATTACGATGACTGATGAGAACTAAAAAACTGACGACGACTGATTTCTGGCATTGCATCAACTGAAAATATAGTTTACGACTGCGTGCACTTTTGTTGATCTACCACACAATCGCTAAAAGTAACAATGGTAACAGTTGTTTTGACAGCGTGTTACATTTCTAGCATCTAGGCATCTAGGCAGGGGGCCTTCCTCCACCTATACTGGTTGACTACGAAATTCCTTACACTGTAGACATTTTGAAATCACAGAGCGTATTGTTCGACGAGTGTGAACAATCCAGTATTTCTCCCGTAGTATTGACATTAACAATTGTGTACCTGCGTGACGCATGTGTTCGGACTACAGATTTAACCGTGCTAGTTATTTTTGCGTTGTGATACCTTCGGTTTTTAAAGTTTTTGTGAAGTTATCTTCAAAGTAATTAAAACTAATATTTTCAACAATTGGCCGATGTAAACAACAAATAAAATTTGAAAGACGGTTGCCGCTGGTTCCAACTCGCCCCTGACAGCAACATGATGCACTGGGCATCGCCTCGGTACTATGTACCACATGCATATTGCAGCTGAGACCAAGCTGGGTAGAAAAATGGTCCACTAAACGTAAGATTGAAAACAATTATAGTCCGACATAAGATAAGATGACGTGCAAACGAATCAATGGTTATTACACTATCTGCATTCCAAACCAAGGACGATTATTAAAAAATTAATATTTTTATCTACAATTGATGCAAAACGCGCAACAATTAATAGACTTTAATTTACTTTTAACATCGATATGGGGATCATCTCCTGTGGAAACTGTCAAAAAGAAATCACAAAGCGACAGTTGAAGACAACATGTGTCGGCTGCTCAACTTCCTACCACACAGCAAAATACCTCAAGTGTATAATAAATTTTGAGGATAAAGAAAACTGGAAATGTGATGCATGCCGCACCCCAACGGAATTCACCGAGTTACCATTCACTCAACGGAATTCTCTGTCACCACTACCAACATCTGAAAATAGGTACGATCTTCCGCCTGAATGGAGTAAGCTAAGTAATAAAAAAGGCATTAAAATATGCCATGTAAATATGA
>JAHZNE010007344.1:0-14882 GCA_027744055.1 Callyntrura sp. NNG-2020 | reverse complement strand
TGCCCCGGGTGCCCCATCCTGCGTACGCCCCTGCCTCCTCCTGTACATTTACGATCTTGAGTCGCGACAGACTCAACGAAAGATTGGTATTTTTTGTGAAAATAGTAAGCAACGCATTACATGAAGGTGGATATATATAATATGTATTTATTGTATTTTTTCTCTGAATTTCTACAGACAGTCAGCATTTATTTTTTCTTGACAATTTCAATTTCATTGTTATATTTATTGTAAGTAATTAATCCTTCTCTCATAATATTATATTGTTGATTGATAGTATTGATCATAAGTAGTGTATTATTTATTTATATATATATATTACCATTAAAATAGTACATAACAGTAAGTTGCATTCTTCTTTTACTGTTAGTACTTCGTACTTCATTTTACTCTTGACCTGTTTTAAAATTCTTATTTGTTAATACTTTCCCAATTTTAATAGTAGAGCTTGTATTTAAAAAAATCATTCTAGATGACTAAAAATTAGCAAGTAGCGTTTAGCATTTAGCCTATTTATTTTGGTGATTTTCATGTTTCAACCCTCACCTAAATAATTTTTTACCAGTTTTATGATTTATATGAACGTATATTGACGTTACACTCATGTCGATTCTAAATGTATGTGACAGAAAAGGAAATAACTATAGATGCAAATGTATTAAGTTTTATGTAGTAAAGCGTAAATAACTGACTTGCCCAATTTATAATGTGACCTACCAATAAACATATAAGATGCCAATTAAATTCCCAAATGAATCCGCTATTCCTGCTAAAAATACATGTCCTATAAATTTGTAAAAAAAACTGACTAAAATGTTTTAAAATGGGTGCTTCTTTCCTGTTTTGCCGTAGAAGGTAACACCCATGCTGTGAAAGAGGGAACTCGTTGTGGATTAGATAAGTACCTACATATATGGAGCATTACATATTTATTTTTACAAGCAGCAGCTGAAGGAACAGACAGACGTATCATAAAACATAATGCAAAAATAACAATAAATGACAATTTTATGTCGATGTAGCCCTTGATTGGTGTTTTTTACTACCTAAAGACATATACGATGAATTTACTACACGCACGCAGAGAGCTGCTGCTATGCTATAACTAGAGAAATACTTTTTGCTTTTAAGTACCAACCAACCCACTACTACTCACAACAACACAGAATTAGGATGAAGATGACACACGATCATTTTAATTTTCAATGATTTTAATCGTGTTAACATTGAATGAAAAAAATCTGTCCCCTCTTCTGTCTCCAGAGAGGAGACCCTACTGACTGTTGTTGTGTTTATAACAAAACTGTCATTTGTTTGCTTCAAAACAATGGACCTGTACGCCTATACGAATCGAATGTGGTGAACGACGGAATGTTTAACGATTTTTTGTAAACAAAGAATTTTGTATGTTGTTAGTGTGTGGGCATTTAATGACATATATAACTTGCTACTACAGTGGAAAAAATTTATGACAAACTTCCGTCATTTAAATCAAATTAGCTAGAGCATAAAAAACAAGTTGTGGAAGTGAGCAGAGTAATGATATGGTGAATTATAAATAAGTACCCACCCACGCATAAAACAGGCATTTATGAACCACGTCTACTCTGCAGCGAAGTTTTTCCGTTGGTTCAAAAGGTAAATAAGTACTACAATATTGTACTCTTCTATGCGAATATTTTTGTAATAGGAGCATAGAAAAAGGGAATTTCCCCAACATCATACGTATATATATCTATACACATGGTTAACTCGTTTTACGCGTTTTTGAGTGTGGGAGAAAGCACCCGTTTGATGATACAGCAGTAGCACCTAATTTTTCTAAGCATGCATAGCATTGAAAATATGGTGCTCGGGTTCTGGATAAATTATACATTGTTAATAAATTCGGGGGGCCATTGGCAAGGATAATTCTCAATGTGACTAGAAACGATACTCTTTTTTATACAAAAATCAAAATAGCAGCAACAAATAATAATTTGAGTCACCTGTAATGTACGTAGCATGTCGAATTTGACGGTCGAGGTGTGCTTGTGGCAACTTCAGCTGTGAAACGGCATTTAGCTTAAAGTATAAAACTTACAAATAGTTTGGATAAGCACGATTATGTTTTAGCTTTAGCAAGGCATCGTTCGTTCATCGTTAGGTGGTATGTACAAAAGTCCGAGAATATTCAATCACACTGTAAATGGACGTCAACAAGCAAGCAAGAGATAAATAAAACTCATGCATCGTACATCAAATAAAGCGCAAATAAAAGGTTATTTTACACTGGAATATCATATTCATTTATTACAGTTCAAGCTATATTCTATATTTCATGGGACTTGATGACGACGCTGGCGGGCGAGCTTCTACCAGTACACATAATCTTCATTTTTAATATCACAAAAACATAAATGAAATTACAATAATACATTAAGAAAGTCATTATTTTGTTGGGATCAATAAGGACTGTAGTCATACAACAAAATATTCACTCTCAATTTTACCATATCACTAAAATACTTTGCCGTGTATTTGTTCTCTATCTTGCTTCTTTTTATCGCTTCATTGCACGTCATTCCAAATAGTCTGCTGTAGCATCATGATATATTAAATCGAAATCAGAAACTGCGAATTCTACGATATTAAGAACACTCTTTAAGCAGACTACGTTTATCTAACGGAGTGGCGCTGCTGTCGTCATTAACTTGTTCGAACATTACAAACCACAGGCAAAATGTATTTACAAGGAGGAAACTAATCAAGAATCACACATGCATAAAGACAATAATTATATCATAATAATAGTAATTATACTGATGTCTGTGTGGTCGGCAAATCCAGCCTCTTACAGATAATTAATTACACTTTTATTTAAGGATAATCCAAAAACAATAGTTCCTGTCAATGTCAATCTTTTGCAAATTCAAGCTGATTTCATGCATTTAGTACGTAGTGTGTATCTTTATACAAATTGTTACTTAATCATCTTTCTTTACATATTTTTTATAGTTATCTACAATTTATTAACTTGCCTCATCATTGTAATTACTAAATTATTAGTCTTAACTATATACGCGTACGATAGATTTATTTTGAAAAGGGAAAAATTAGCGCTTTTTAACTACGACTTAATAAATTGTTGCAAAAACAAAAAATAGTGACTATATTTGACATTAACCGCATGTTTATTTAATCGGGCCAATAAATATAGCTTCATGGATCAATTTATGCAATGCGGTGAAAATTAAATTGTGTAATTTGCTCAAAATTTTATGCCAATCATACTTAAGCGCAATAATACATACCTACATTACAATACAGGCGAATACACGCGATATATGACGAGGAAGATGGTAAATTGAAGTAAACTGAAATAAAATGTTTACTAAAGGTATGCAATGCATATATATTGTGTCGCGTGCCGCTTTTTCTTCCATGATTGTTTTACTTCCCAGTCGGGGTTCCAGTGGATGAATGGTCACCGGAAGGTGCAACAACGGCAGCAGGAGTCGTTGTCTCGGATCCACCACCACTACCACCACCACTGCCGCCAAAAAGAGAAACTACAAAAACAAAATAAAAAGGTGCAATAATGAACAAAAATAATTGGGGATATGAAATATAAAACAAACAAAACTATAAATTTAAATTATAGATATATAACGCAAGGTATATTGCAAATAAAATCGAGTGAAATTGAAATCTTGTCCAACTATAAATATTTTCAGTAAGAAACAACAGAACCAAACAACAACATAATCGTTTCGTCATTTTTTATCGGTCTACTGCCTGCTGCGTAACTGCAAAATGTCAAAATTGTGATACGATTTTATAAGAAAATTTGTAAAAAAAACGGAAGAAGCACAATGTCACAAAGTACAGCTCAAGCCATGAATAAACAACAACACAAGCTTATGATATTAAAACGCTACATGTAATTAAGACATTTATACATACAATACGATAATTTTTAATTAAGCGAATAGCATATTATTTAAATATGCGCAATTTAATAAAACTTTCGTTGGCCTTACGTACAAACGTGTACAAAGTATTGGTGTGGCATCGACTTGAGATCATGCTGGAAAGCTGATTGCTGGAATGCATTTGGTAATTCTTTTGAAAAAACCTTAACATATCTGCCTTGCCTAAGTTGTCTATTAACGTTAGCCTATTTAATAGCAGAAATGTAAATGTATTATTTCTATATGTTTTAAACTAGAAAATTCAAATCCTTCCTCCATTATTATAATTTACAATATCATTTTACACCGCATCAACTGTTATTAATTATTATATAACACATTTGGTGTTTTTACGATCTTTCACACGGATGCTATTTGCATACGGGTATTGGGTTGCTGACGTTAGCAGCCTGCGGTGTAGTTAGTAGTTATACAATACTCTACTTGTAAGCCCCACGTTATCCTTTAAAATATTATTCCTATGTTCGGGAATATTTCATTCCGAGAATGACATCTCTTAAAATTTTAATACTGCACTGGAATGATGTATATGTATTTTGGAACATATAATCTAGGTATGTTTTATATTTTACAATATTTACATTGACACATCTTTCATAGATGCCATGTTATAACTATGTTACACTTCCGCCCGAAGATACATGTTTTAGGCGTCTCCCCTTTTCAGATTTAAAAGAAGAATGACTAGTAGTTCATTTCATTCCCTCTACCATTATTTTTGATTCAAAGTTGCTCCAATGAATTATTCTCAGAGATGATACTTTTAGTGTGCACAGTTTTCCACCTACGCCATCCTATGATAATGGTGTATGATACAACGAATGTGATGTCTGAACGGAATACTAATATAATTACTAGGAAAAATAAAAAACACCTACTTGTGTCTTCAACAAACAAAGAAACCTACGCAATGGGGATAGTGATAAAACTTAGTATGTACATAGTAATTAAAGTAAAAAAAACAAGTAGTAATAAAGAATAAAAAACGTATATTGAATCAATGGAGGATGTAGAAGAGGGGACAGATACATAAGAGCAACATCACAAGATACCATCATAAAAACTAATTACTGGCACAACTTGACATTGACAATAGAAATATAAAAAAAGATGCAAGCGCGCATATAGAGTCGTAGTTAGTAGTAGTGGAATTGATTCTTATAAATTATAATGGCGACAAAAACTAAAAAATATTATATGTTGTACGGGTCAACGAGATTTATACAAAAAGATTAAAGTTTACATGTTTATCATTGACCTTATCATAGCCGGATTCATATGCACTATATACACTCTGATTTTCGTCATAGTAAACTTGATGATAAGAAAGATTAATATACTGATTTGGTTTCTGATTGCCAGACAAATGTTATTCACTTCATGTGGAAAGTGCGGTTTTCGCCCCACAAAAACGAGGCTATGGTTATGCTGGTTTGTTTGCTATCCTCCTACCTTGTACACGGAATGAGTGAGTGAGAGTAGACAGATTCATAGACATAAAGCATTATATAAAGAGAAATACATACATAGCGCATATAGTATTTAACATTGTACGTACATTATAAAAACAGACTTTTTGCAAGCTGGGATTGGCGATCAACCAGATAATATTCCAAATTGTTAAGTAAATTACCAGTTTGATGATGATTGTTGTGAATTAACAATAAATAAACGCCTTAAACTCTAAATATAAAGTTTGGTTTGCTGCTTTAGCTAGATAATCAGTCGAATGAAAGCTGTTTGTTTCGCAATTATACTGTTTGTCACATCAATTTTGTAGTATCTAGTATTGTTCACCGAATACGTTTTCATTAGACAGTAACAATGAAAGCATGTATTGAAAAACAAAAAAAAAGATTTGTGTGAAAAACAAAGTATTTAAAAAAAAGCTTCCAGCCTTGAACTTTTGTTTAGAAAATAAAATCGATCATAAAAAAGAAGTATTACAGTTTTGCGTTAGGTTTCTCGTAGATGTATGTAACTTTTTGTAGTAAAAATACTGTCGTTCTGTAATAGGATTAAAATTTTTAGCATTATTTTTGTAAATTTCATTGGGGAACACATTTAAATTTCTTTTCACTTCTCACTCTGACTCCTTTCCTAGTTTTATAGCATTAAATAAAATAAGGATGCGCCCATGATACAGGAGTATATTATGCAATATATAGTTTGTATCTACAGTCTCTCAGCTACATTTACTCACTTCTACCCTGACGGTTTCCTATATCTCAATTTATTTTCACTTTAAGCTTTCTAACCCTACATGTATATTTCTGGTACATTTTGGAAAATTGATTATCTAGGTTGCATGAAGCCATAATTTTGACAAAGTAGTAATAAATAGTATTTGAATAGGATATACAGGTAAAAAGGGTATGGATGAAATTCACTTAAGTTCTTTCAGTGTCTTGCTACCACACTGACTGACGCGGTAATAATATTTTGATACTACTCATGTTTGTGATACATTGTTCCATTCTTCTGATATATATTTGTGCAAGGATGTCCTTGATTCTTTTATACGTAGTATTACACAAAAATGAAAGGAATAGTCTTGTGATTTTCGGATTTTTTACGTTTGATAATTTGCAAAGATATGACTCGGGTGTGGTTGATTATATCATATAATATGTATGTATGTCCCTATTTTACAGGTGTAGTTAAAATTTTCTTAAAACATTATAATAATATGCAGATTATTTTCGAATCTCCAATTTTTACAAAGCGTACACGGTATACACACACGGTGGTGGTGGTAAAATACATTTAAAGCTTTACAGTTTTGTTGGTTAAAATTGTTTTTGTATCTTGGAAAAAGTTTCTGTTTGTTTCATCACTGAAAGATTGCTGTAATTGGATATTTAATATTAGTTTGCTCGCACACGAAAGAACCAAAGTGCTATCAATATCAGTTGCAAACACACGTCTAAATTTTCTACCCGCTTTGTCTATTTTTACCGCACTTTTAGATACGCGTTATACATATATGTGATTAGTACGGTATACAGTAAATATCTTCCTTCTCTTGTGGAATTTTTTTATTATTTTCTTTTTTTGTACGTCAAGTTGTTCATCAATGCAGACAGTTCAATTTACTCTATGATACGCTGATAACGAGAGTTTAGTTTTTTTCACGTACAAATATCCTGTCCCTAATTCCAGTATATGTATGAACCTTCATATAAATTTATATAATTTTGTAGAGATAGAAAGAGACCGCTTTTGCTTCGCTTTAGGAAAAACCTTAGTGCTTTGTTCATCATCCTTACTTTTTTGGAAGGGTTTACTCTGGGATAAAGCTCTGGGTATTTTTGCCACAATAATATATAATAATAACACAATGTACGCTTACGCCATATTATGCACAAATGCTTGCAAATGCATGTATGGACCAGCATTTTCGTCGTTATCAACTTTTTACCATTTACATTACGTCGTATTAATAATTTATCATCACTCGTTACTCATTATCATAAAATTAGTTCGTACGTTGTACCACCATTCTATACTCTAATTGAATTCTTGATGCTTTTCCATTTTACTGCTCACCACTGCTTGCGTCTGCAGTATTGTATGTCACGTAGAGAAAATAGTGTTCATGTGTGTAATTTGTGTGTGAAGTGATCTGATTTGTTTCAATGCTTTTTTTACTATGCAGTTACTACCCGAAATGGGTGAATATTTACCAGTTTGTTTAGGACATTGATGATAATACTGATTTTTGTTAAGTTTCTCTATAACATGCTCTCCACCACCTCATCTATTCAGATAGTTCCTTCCTTGAAGTATCGCCACCACAGACCATCCTGAACGATCATTAAACTTGTGTCTGACTAATGGCATATTCAATTACTAATTACTTCTTCCCATCGATGTATACATAACAATTGGCATGCATCTGCGTCTTTCCTGCCTATCTAATGAGTAAATTACCTGTTAAAATATTTCTATATCCAAACCACTACTCTCTGTACGTGATAGACAGTAAAGCAAAAACAGATCTTATATTACAAATTTTGTCCACTACTTTTCCGTGCTACTTACAATTATTATGCTATATTCAATATCCACATATGTGATTTATATGCATTCTCAACTTGTTTTGACAGGCCTTCATTTAAATGCAGCTAGGCAGTTTTTTTTAAACGTTCTGTGAGCTTGAGCTCTAGAAACTGCTTACTTTGCATAAAGTAAAAAAATGATTTTGTTTGCTGATTGAATCATTTTCCCCATTTTTATAACTCCCCATCTTATATTAAATATGAACCTTTTTTTCCTCTCCTGCTATGTTGAACGTATGCGGTGGAGAAAAAAGTAAAATGTGATATGACGATAAAGGTAAGAAGGATAAACCTCAATATAGCATATTTTCTGTTGCTTTTAGTTAGTATAAAGTTAATCTGTCTGCGGCATTGATATAAGTAGAGGAGTTAAAGGTATAGCGAGATAGATTACAACATCGTTAGTTTCCGGTTTCACTTTTTGGCATCACAAACACTGATCACGTTGTATACACGTAGAAAATGATTACACTTAGCTACACATATGACGTAGAACATGGAGTTATAAAATAGCTAAATAATCCACAGAGATATACAAATATATAATATGCATGTAGAGTGGTACAGAATACATATACAACATCGCAGATGACGATTATGTAGCTCTTCTAAAATAGCTCTGAGGATCTGGTGAATTTCCTATGTTTTTGGTTTCTCCTTTCTATTGTTTCATAAGTTTATACCTCCTATAACCTTAATTTTAAAACGACCTTCGACTAGACTGACTAGAAGACTAGGGCTACTATTTACTGCGAGTACGCACACATTTAAAATATATTGATTAATAGTGAAGACTGCTCACACTACTGACAATATTAAATGACCCGTTATAGTAATAAACATCAACAATATCTTCTGATTGCTGATTATGTTTTTGCACGAAGAAACGAACACTGAGTGAAAGAGAATGACACACTGCTGACGACGATGCTGACAACCGTTACATTGACATTTCATAAATTACACACTTGTGATACATTTTTACAAGAAACTACTGGATAAAGACAGATCAGGATGTTAAACGTTAGGGGGAAGTTTCTGTTGGTTTACACACGTACACACACTAAAACGACATCTCATTTGACATTTACAGTATATAGCAGACAAACATTTATCTTGAGAAAAGAAGATGCAGTATAGCAGCAGAAGGTAAGTAGATGCCACATTGATAACTGGTTGATCAAACAGTGACGACGACGAGACGAGACACAGAGAGGAAAGATAGAGTTGCGGTTGTGGTTAGTTCCCAAAGTAGACTTTCAAGATAAGGCAGAGGTAATACAGAGACAAGGGATAGTAGAGCAGAGAGAAAGCGACGTTCTCGGAAGGAGATAGATTATCAGCGGACAGGGTACATTATTTAACATAAAAATTAGCAGACAAGTAAAATGAAGGAAAAATTTGTGGAGAATTCAGATATAGTTTAGCAGCAGTTGATGTTGTCTGCTGTCTGGTTGTTGGTAGAGTCGTGTTGTTGAGTTGTTTTCACCATCATCCTCAGAATACATCTTCAGAGAAATTACAAAGCTAGTAGTAGTTCAGTAAATCTACATGTGTGTTCATGAGCTATTTTTGAGAGTCTACTTTCAAAAACTTGTTTACATAAAACTCTGTTTGTTTTACTTGTTTTGTTTAACATAGGTTTTCTGTTTTCATTTTTGTGATTATACGACAGTGCTTTTCGACAAAATTGGGTAAAGGTGCATTAAGATTAGGGTTAAAAGTAGATTCTTTTTGGAATATTTGTGCTGATTTCTTGTTGATAAGTTTAACTTGTATATGCATGAAAAACAACCGCACTTCTAGAACAGGTCAAACTTACCGCCAATAATGATGATAAGTATCACACCGATTATACCCATAATGATCATCATCTAAAAAAATACAAAAAAAGTACGTCTCGTTATGTGATTTTCAAAACAAGATAATCCTTAAAATAAATTTAACTTTAACTTCTTTTTTTCTTCTTACCTTCAAGTTCTTCAGCCAAAACTTTCGCTTAAGCTTTCCCGCCTGTTGCTCGAATTGTGAGGCGCCCTGTTGCAATGCATCTGCATATTTATCACCAACAAAGATAAAATTTTAGTACATTGTTACAACAGGCGGACTGTGACATGCACATGCACGTGCACGTGAATAAATAAACGATTATACAAAAATTATAATACTATTGAAAGAAAAATGAAATCACGAGAAATACCGACTTTAAAAATTTGCCAAAATACAATACATAAAATAATTGTGCAAAATGCAATAATTAACTACTACAAGCACAATTTTAAAAATCAACAACAATAATAATGGAAACGTATGTGAAATCTTTTTTGCTACTTGAAATTGGTGGTATAATATTGGTGAGGTGTGCAATACATTACGGTGAAACGACTGACGAGTGACGGATTCGACCGCCGGTTTGGATAAGGGTGGGATTCGTAGAATTCTACAAAGGAAATACTTTTGGTATTAGGAAGTAGTGGTTTGTAGTATATATTAAATTCGGTCAGCAGTTTTATAATTAAAACAAACTTTAAAACCCAGTTAAAAGCTAAGCTTGTATAACAAGCACATGCTACAAAAAGCAAAAATAGTTTCCTAATGCTTCTACGCTAAAACATATACGTAGGAAATATATTATAGGAAATGGTAAAGATCAATAAAACGGGATTCTTAAAAAATTATTTTCTCGTCCAGTAGGAACAAACACACGCTATAAAAATATTAACTGACGAATTAATAACATCGATAGGTAGACACACATGTAGAGAAGATAGTCAAGAAATGAGCACATATTATAATTATTTAAATATATAGCAATTTACGAGTAGCAACGATTTATGTATATGAAAAACACTTAACATGAATCGTGAAATCATAGACATTTTATAAAGAAAAAATAAAAAAGTATATGTAAAACAGTAACCACAAGGGGAAAATCCCAAACTGTAAACTTTCACTTTTTCAAAACGTAACGAAGGCTGTTAAAAATATGCAGTATGCTACGTTTCACCAACAAGTACTTACAAATGAAAAAAGTTAGTATTTTAGTTACAAGAAAGAAAAGTTACTTATACGTATAGGTAGAGTAGGAGGTATAAATTATGCTGCATTGATGCTTATAAATTCTCCATTCCAAAAGTTAACAAAAATACAAAGCATTAAATAGTCAATAGTACCCTTATAGCTACAAAAGTTTATATATCATTGGAATCTAACAAGTTTCTACACTCTACCCCCAGAAACATTAATATAACTACTCCTTTGTCATCATAATCATGTGTACATGCTTTTGACATCAATGGTAAATATTTAATTGTAAGGGCTCCTGCGTCTCAAAGCTCATTCAAATCATTAAGCAGATTTGAACTTGACCCAATAATGTTATGCACGATTAATTCCTTTCCGAAAATCAATGCTAAATTTTAAGTTTGGCAAGCCTAATAAGGTTTAAAAATTAATATTTGTTTTTTGGAGTATTCAAATACACCAACGATTGTGGTTTCTTGTAGTTTTGAATATTCTTGTCTCGTGGTTTCATTTTTATTTTCCATTGCTTCACAATTGCTTCCATTCCATTGGAAAATTGTATTTACCTGTTCTATCGTCTAGTTCGGAAAGTTTCTGGTCTCTTTCTAATACTTTCTCCACATTCATACGCATGATACCAACCACCTGAAAACGTATTCAACGATTTATGTTTATGTCAAAGTATATTGGCGTGTCTTTCAAACCTTTTTGGCGTCGTATGCCCGAGTAAAGGTATCAGATGGTTATAATTAGAAAAGTATAAGTTGTTAGTAGTTCGGCAACTTCTTCCAATTAAATTACAAATAAATAACACTATTTACAAATAATTTGTACATGTGTCTGTGTCAGATTAGTATAGAGTATAGATACAATATTTGCAAATGAATTAAAATTAATTTACTTGTAAATAATAATAATGACAGTGAATATGGATATCATTTTAGTTTTAAAATGTCATCAAGTTAGTTTGTAGTTGGCGATTTATTCGACTAAATCCATGAATTATGAATTTTTAAATAATGAAGCCCTTTTACCTATCCGAATTTTCTAACTAGCCTAAATAGTAAACAAACGAGTTGGACCTACCTCATCAACTTGAGCCTGTGTTTGCTGAAGTCTTCTCTGGGCTGCAATTTGTTGAGGGGTTTTTGGACCTCCAACCATACCTCCGGATTCTCCACCATCCCCGGAACTGCCAGCTAAACCACCGTCAGACCTGAAAACAACAGAGTAAACATCAAACAAGAGCTACATTCATTATCTTTATCCGCCTCCCACGTCATGCACTTATTACATCAACAACTCCGTATTAACGTTATCTATCATACACGTCATTGAAAATTTAACATTATTAAAAACATGCAGTTCTTAGTTCTAGATACTCGACATTACTGCTGAAAGTAAAAAGCTCGATAAATCAAAATATCATTAAAATTCACTAGAGTTAAATAAAACTTTTTTTATTACATGATTGTATTGAAGTAGGGTGTCCTTTAAATAAGTACAATGGATGAAGATATTGTCCGTCTGATTTAGATGCTTATCCTTGTCACAATATCAATGGATTTCCGTTCCGTTGTTACAATATCGCCACCGGTTTTTAGAAAAACAATTCACTATAATTTCTTCCAATTACAAAAGTTTTCACTTTTACTAAAGTCGTCAATCCTGTACGTATGACGTAAAGCTAATAATAATGACTCAAGGTTTTGGCTGCACAAAGAATTTTAATACTGAAAGGCGTTTCGTCTTCGCTCGGTCCGCGTCCGTCCAGACAACAATTAAATGTGTCCCTTCTTCACCTTCGCAGTACGCCGTATGCTAGTGTTATATCTGCCTTCGCTGTTTCTCCACACAACAGACTGCACACTGTAGCAAGCACTGTCGTTCTGATGACTGTGAGTCCTTTCACTTCACACACCTTCACCTTTGCTCTTTCTCTCCTAAAACAACTTGTTGGGTTGTGCGTGTGCGTACGTACCTAGCTTTCGCCACCTCCCTTCTTTATTTAGTTACCTCAAGCGAAAAGGAAACGAAAATTTTAATTTCTTTCAAAGTCACGATCAAAATTCCAATTTTATCACGTTAAATTTTACACGTATTGTAAAAAGTCAGTGTATGTGATATTGACTGACGATGATGATCGATGATCGTGTTCACGCTGCTGATGATCTAATAGTTACCTTGTCGAACTGTGTATATTTAATCGTGTGTCCTTTCAGCAGAGAGTGACCATAAAATATAATATTGGTGTGTGTGTGTGTGTGTGTGACGATGACTCAGTAAGTCACACAGATTCCGTCAAAAAAATATATGTTAAAATAAGTTCTCAGAGAGAGAGAGAGAATATTGTTCATTGCTCACTACTCCTCACATTAATAATAATAATAATAATAATAATAATAACGATCAGTCAACAGAGAGAGACAGATCCACACTCTGTGAAGTTTTGTACAACTTGCGTAAGTATATTTTTTTAGTACTTCAGTAGTAGCAGTCGTAAAATGGTAATATTATGTACTCTGGTGCTATTATGAAGCATATAACAGCTCTCCTCTCTATGTGCACTTTTTTTATTCTCGTGATTAGTAAGTACAACAAACAATATGTTTTATATTTTCGTCGACCTCTACGTTTTTACGTATTCTCTCAGTGTGATATGCGACAGGATATTATTAATATAAGATCAAAGTAAATACATCTGCGTGTAATTTTTCTGCTTTGTGCTCAATGCTCACTCACACAAACAGAAACTGCACCACTTAACAATATTGCTGAAAAATGATAAATAAAAGTGAACACAGGGAGGCAACTTGTAAAAAGTAGTATCCGAGCAGTACTAAACGTAAAAAGTACGTATGATGATGGTGATAGAAGTAGGAGTGGATGATATGATGATAATAAAAGAATGATGATGATGCTGATGTTCCTTCGTTATATAGATGTATAAGTGGTTGTAGATCTATATATCTGTTTGTGTGAGTATAAATGACTGTTCTATTTTCTTCTAATATAATAATAAGACTTGACCATGCTATTTGCTACTAATAATGAATGAGAAATGTTGTGTGTAAGTGAACGTGAGCATGATATATGAGAAGGATGGTGGTGGTGGGGGATGACGACGACAGTGGTGGTAACGATGATGATGATGATGGTTTGGTACAAAAATATAAGATGTGTGGTGAGATCTTTTTTTTAGCCTGTGCACACATGACATGCTTATTTTTCGACTTACTATCTTGTGCATACATACTTCTATTTCATCCTATTTTGCGAGGACAAAACTATATCAAACATACATACACAACAGAAAGATATCATAATCATTCGTGCCGAAATGATGCGTAGGTACATTTTGAGCCCTCCCCCTCCTCCTCCCCCTCTCATTTCTATATGTATAGCGTAAAACCAATGATATGTATGAAAGGAGTGTGATGATGATGTGGTATATAGGTATGCTATGCATACGATGATAAAAAATGAAACCTTACACCTTCTCCCATTCCACCATATCATTATATTCAATGTGTATGTAAGCGTAAGAGAATTTCCTGTTGTGTGTTGGTGTGTGTGAAAAAACGAATTGAGCAAGCGAGAGGGGAGGAGAAGGATTCCCTCTTGTATCCTAAAATGTTAAATAACGAGTGGAACAGTGGAAAGCTTTTAGAACTAGAAGGAGGGAGAAGAGAGCTTGAGACTTTGAGAGAAAAACGGAGATATCAATACAATAATAATATTCAAAAAGAAATATACCTACATATCCATTTTATTCATTCAGTTTTATTTATGTTGAAGCATATATCTTGAACAATATGTAAAG
>JAHZNE010007343.1:0-50912 GCA_027744055.1 Callyntrura sp. NNG-2020 | reverse complement strand
CACTGAATTCAGCAGGTCGTAAACTATAAGTGAATACCAAATTCATCACTTTTCCGGTCTTACACCCAAGTACTGTTCCTTGTTAGCGCATAGCATAACACCACAACGTCATACGTAATCAATTGAGGAAAAGGCTAACAATGAAGGCTCTGCTGGCAGTACAACAATAAAGTAATTCATTACTTTTTCCAGATTTTATTTGATGTCAATAGAGTAACTATTTCTGAATCCGGATAGCCAAAGTTCGGCCATCGTCTAATTATTTTCAAAATTAATGCAGTTTTAGAGAAAGGTTAATGAATGTTAACGCGAAAAAAGTTAGATCCAAAAATAGCACCAGTCCGATGGTATGGGCCGACCAACTCAGGACCGTAATTATACGCTGGTGCTCGCACACGTGCTCCTAGAGACTTGAATCTTGGCACAAAAATTCTAGCAAAAAATTAAGAAAAATCGATTGTTTTTGGATTTGTGAAATTTCATCATATACCGGATTTATGAGCATCACAAAATTAATGCAAGCATACGCTCTAAATAAGTTGCTCATGCGGAAGTTGTGTACTATGTAGGTCCAATGCTGTAACGCCCATAAATCCGGTATTTGATGGAATGGAGAAATCATAATAAATTGCCTAAGTAGAAAACCCGTACAAAAGTCATATAGTGTTGCGGACTGCACGGATATGTTACACGGAATTTATGAAGCATGATTTGCATTTTGCACCAAGCTAAATGTTTACACTATGCTAAAGTTTCCATCAAGTTTAACTTTTCATTCATAAAGTGAAAAATATGACTTCGCCATTTTGGAACATTTCTGGTTTCAACAAAGCTCTATAATAGGAGCTCAAACAAACCTACAGGCACTGATAATAGCTTCAGAATTGCTTTAAAAAAGCAGTACGCAGGCAATAATTAATTACCGTTCTCGTTTTTGGCTCGGCATACATTAAATTTCACGCTTCATTTATTCAGCATGTATTCGTTCTACAATAAAAGATGGTATGCAGGAACATCACAACGCTCGTAGACCAGAGGGGGGGGGACAAACCTATCCCGTAATGTATTAAGTTCCATATCCTGCAATGCTAAAGTACTCCATGGTGGGGGGACTTGTCCCCTCCATCCCCCAGGTTGTTAAGCCCCTGATGGTATGTGATAAGTAATTTCCTTTTCTCCATTACGCTTCTCGTCCTTTCCCTTTCTTTTTCCTACTACCTTTAGAAGGTTCTGCAATATTGGATTTTGTCTTTCCTTGTACAGAAGTTAGCGGTGCTGCGTGTCCGGTGGCTTTTATGTGACGAAATAACTTTGATCGACTAGGAAAGTTCTGGTTACAAACCATACATCTTGCTGGAGTATTATCCTTAGGATTTTCCTCACCATCCGATTCTTCTTTTCCCTGATTTCCACTTGGTGCAGTATCTTCTGAAGCAGCCCCTGCTGTACCCTTCTTGGCTCTTCTTCTTTTCTTTTTGGAATTTTTAGAAACATCCGCCTCGTCATCCGGATCTGCTTTTGCTGTTGCTTCGGCGGCATCGGCGGGGTGGTGATCTTGATCACTACTTTGGGAATGATTACTTCGAACTTTACTTTTCATTTTTTTCTTTTTGTTCGTAGCAAACGCTTCTAAGTCTGGTTCATCATCGTCATCGGGATCATGAGAATCTGCATTTATACTGTCTACGGTCAATCCATTTACATTTTCCGTTAGTTCGGTAAGATCGTCGTCGTCGCCATTATCTTCATCATTGTCGCCTTCATTTTCTTCGGCAGCATTACTATCGACGTCATCGCTACACTGGTTGTCCTGTTCTTCGTTAGAACTGCTTGAATCAACTACTTCTTCTTCATCTTCTCCCAGTTCTTCTCTTAGTCTTTCAACTTCTGCCAGATGTTTTTTTGACTTTTCGTGATTTCCAAATCTACATAAAATAATAACTTATAAATAGCAGTTGCTACGTATTTTAACTCCCTAAATCGTACTAATATACATGTTTTATTATACGCTTTTTCCGTTCTAAAGGACTTATTGCATGCTGGACAGTAAAGACAAGAAATTTCCTCCTCCGATTCTTCATCACTATTAACATCTCCATATTCCCCCGCCATTTCCTTCAAGTGCATCTACAGTAAACAACAAATTCAATCATATTGGGTGATCAAAATATAACAATAATGAATAGTTGGTATAGAAAATATTGTATTTTACGTTTATCTTTTGTTGTTCCTTTTCCCTTTCCTTTTTAAGAGATTCTAGTGTTTTCTTCCGTTCTGCTAGGTGCTTAGATTTTTCCTCTTGCATCTTTTTTGCTGAAGCAGCTTCCTTTTCCTTCCTCATTGATTCTTGCTGATTGCGCCACTCCTGTACTCTTTTGTCTCTGCGTTTTACAAAATCAACCAATGCACGAACCTGTTGGTTCCATGCTTTCCTTGCTTCTGCGCGAACTTTTTTGTTCTCTCTTTCCATCATTCTTGCTACCTGTAATTTTAAGAAGCATAACATTTTATATAGTTTATCAACTACACGTTAACAGACAAATTCAGTTTTGCGATATAGATATATTTCTACCATCCGATTTCCTGCTCTTCTTGAATCATACTCGTCTTTCCACATAAACGACTTGCAAGTACAGTAAGATTCCCAGAATGCATAAAATGGGCCCACCACCTGTAATTGTCAGAGATATTTAGGTAAATTAAATACTAATTATCATGCTCAATAAATATCACAACATTATTTTTGCTTGCATCATAAGAGCTTAGATAATCTCCGAATGATGGTATTTCTTCTTCATTTCCGGCGTCACCTTCTTCATTTGCTATGAGTTCAAATAGTTCCCTACATGTGTTTTTAAACTCAAATTAAACATTGAAAACGTGCAAGTTCAAGATAGGTTTTGTTTTAAACGTACCTATAAACTGTATAAAAGCTTTTTTCATCGTCCCCATATCCAGAGAAGCATGACGATGTGAAATATGGAAACAAATCTACGATTATATCGTCATCATCTTGATCAAAACCTGCAAAGGCAAATTATAATCAATACATTGTCTGTTGTGTTATTTTTACACTTACACAACCACAACGTTAATCACAATCTAAAGATTATTAATTATATGACAGCTTTTAATATTCAAACCTTCTCTGAGTACTGCGTCCCTGTGTTTATCGTACCAGGCTCGTTCTTGAGGATTGCTTAGCACTTCATAAGCTTGCTGTAACTTTTGGAACTCTTCCTTTGCCTCTTCTTGTCTATGAGGATTTTTGTCTGTCGAATGTAGCACAATGGATGATTATGATACGTTTTTTAAATATTTTGTTAACACAATAACACATTCAACATTTGTCATTTGTGTAGTGCAATAAACAACCCAGTTTTGACAATTTACGTAGCATATTTTTGTAAATTTACCTGGATGTTGTTGTAAAGCCAGTTTTCGAAACGCTTTTTTAATTTCATCTTCGTTTGCGTCCCTTTCCACGCCAAGTATATCGTAATAACACTTTTTCGTTTTGGGCGCACTCATCGTTAAAAATACTGCAGGGTACACAACTTAAACCCTTTGGAAAATGTATACAACAGTTTCCCACAACAGCGCAACACCTCTTTCACAATTGACAAATAACAATGGACAAGCTGTAGAAACTAAAATGCTTGTAATTGTTAATTTTGGGCAACTCGCCGTTTTTTACAACTAATCTGGCTGAACCCAGACGAAAAACAAACTTATGTTTCACTTTCTCGTTGATGTGTGGCGTAAGCGAGACTCGGTCAATAACCATTGTAAACAGGCATGTGTTGTGGTTGCCACCATACCTTCCTGATATTTTTGGCAAAACTGAAACATTTCTCATGCATGCTGCATTATTCTCAATGTTTATACTGTCTGTACACAGTAAGCGTGCAAATTTAAAACAACGACTTCGACTTTTGTCATTTAATGGCAACATCAATCCGTAGTATTTGTAAGTAAGCTGCACAGGCAGCACTAACGCTAACGACAAGGCGCAACTAGATACAGCATTAAAGATGTAACGTATGAGGTAATACCTAAAAGTCAACTCCAATTGTCTCCTAGTAATAGTCTATATGGAATATGGAATGAATCATATTTCTGGAGAGAGGCTCTTTTCGCAATCTGCTATAAAGTTATAAAGTAGAGGCGTTGGTTCAGCTTTTTTTAAATTTATGATATCTATTTTGTACATTTCAGAGCGTATCAATAAACCATTTGTAACGTTCACATGATTTCAAAGGTAAAAGTAAAGCAACCTTATAAATAGTAAACTTGTATGCGTTAAAAATCGCTGCATATTTTAACCATGGAAGGACTTAAACAGTTGAACGCTTATAATTAGCTGTCCAGAAGTTTCAGAAAAAGGCGAAGAATAGAGAGAGAGAGAAATATAGAGAAAACATGAGTGCAAAAATTTAAATAGGAAACAGGCGAATTGCTTTATCCAATAAAAGGTATACAAGACAAGTTACGCGGTACTTTTAAAGTTCATATGTACTTAAAATGAATCAGTAACTGTTATTACCCGAAACTTAAAAGTAACAAAAAAGATACATGTAGAAGGTAATAAAACCTTTTTTGTGCAGTTACTACTAGTAATATAACAGTCGTAGTCATAACTTGTGACTTTAATGATAATAATGTGAGTCTAATAATCCTTCTTTATTTTTTTCATTGCCTTTTGGTGGTATGTATTGTGACAAAATGAACATAATGTTGACCCTTTTTCCCTTTTGGTTTTTTCTCTTTTTTCCACAAAAAAAAGGCTATGCCCAGGTGCTACATTATTATGAAATGAACTCTTCCCAAGTACCATAACGCAACGCATATTACGTAGTTTCAGTTCAAAATTTCACGAAAAAAAGATGCGCCTGTTTTCTCTCTTATTTTTTTTACCACGCAATCAACTGATCTTGTGTAGTGTGAGGTGCATATGTTCGCTAGGATACATGATTTTCGTAATCGTTGTTGCTGTGCCCATCATCATTGTTGACATTATTACAGACGAAGACCTCATATTAGAACTTTGTATTTCACATCTTTTATATCTCCCTATATGGCAACGCCAACAACAACACCTGTACCTGTGCTAAAATTTCAACCCGCATCAGCGTCAGCTCCTCGCTACTTGGCTGTCAGGTTATCTCTAACTCTAGTGGTCCGCGGTTGTACGGTAAAACAATTACTAAGAAGGGAGAATAAATGTTAGGATCCATCGGTCTTTTTTTTACAATTTTGCACGTTTTCTCGTCTAGAGTCTGCCTAATACCGCCACCACACTAGCTATTGCTACGCTCATCTCATTTTTTAAAAAATAATGACGTGCGTATACTCTACTCGTAGGCCTTTATATTTTTATTTTGTTTCCTTAATACTTGTTCTTCTCTCAGCGGGGATGGCAAATTTTACAGGTTACTATAATACAGTGTGTAACGACTTGTGGCATTCAAATCAAGGGTGATCGGAAAATAATACTTGGGACTGGACCCATATAAAAGCATAATTTTAGAAAACATATTTATATTATCTCCGGGCGGAAGAATTTTCATCCATACTTTCGAGAAACATGAATATTGTAATGGGCTAGGTTTAGTCAAGCTTTAGGGTCAGCAAATTTGGAATACACAGACCCATCGTTTTTCTTTTCACACATGTAAGATTTAATATAATATTATTACCTACCTTTACGATATGTCGGTCGGTCGGTATATAGACAATAACAACACTGCTTCACACTACGGTGAAAAACCTGCCATGCGACAATCATACATGAGTGGGTATTAGATACCTACATGCAAGATAGATGCAACATGGGCTACAATTTGATTTAAATGAAAAAGATGATGTCTTGCAATTTTGGCATTGTTCATGACGAGTTGTGCTGATCTTTGTTCACCTGACGGAGACTTTTAACATTTTTTGTTTCTGGCTTAATTGTTGTCTATTTGCTTTTGACTGATGCACACCGGCTGGTTTTTTTGTATTTTGTGATACAATGTAACAATACGTTAGTGTTCTGATGTGTATCAAGTGTTCCAGTTCATAAGGAAACCACACCATGACTATTTTGGCAAAACGTTGTCAATTGTATTAAATGGTAAAAGTAAAAACTTGGCACAGATACGTATTTTATATTGTTACAATCTTTAATTGTGCTGCCTGTGGAGTCGTTAAAATGGCATGTGAATTACGCCATGTTGCGTTCGTTAATTTGTTGATAGTAGGACTAAGTTTACTATCATGTTCACACGCAAGTAACCTAGTACGAAAAGCCGGAGACTACTACACGTCACAACATGGTTTAAGGAAGTTAGCGTCTATTGAGAAGGAAATAGCTGATGCAGTTGCTCGCTATATTGTGGTACTGGAGAAAAGGCTGAAAACAGCGAAAAGGTTTTGTTACATTCGTCGCAGCTTTTGTGGTGATACCTAAGGTTAACACTGTTCACTATTTTTTTGTTTTTGTTGTTGGATTTCAGGTATCTTGGTGATTACGAAACTGGTGGTGCTCATTTCAACTCTTCCGCACTAGTTCCTCCACTGTCCAGTATTCCGTCGGCATCGTCAGCTATCAATGCAAATCCCAGCGCAGATTCTGCATATCCTGTGGCAGCGCATCCATTAAGAGCATATAGACTTTTGCGTAGATACGTTCAAGATTTGCCGACTTTGGAGAAAGAGCTTCGCACTGACGACGAACGAAGTAAGGTTTTTGTGAACACAAGGACTAAACTTATAATTAAGCACAAAAATCGTTGCAGTAGGCACGTGCATAATATCGAGTCCGGGTACAATGCCTAAAATTAATGTCGAAGCATCATAATGTCTACGGAGAAAACTACAAGCTGGTAATTGCTAATGACAGTTAAACATTTTTGCAACAATATAACAACCTTTTAAAACGTACGAATGAGGTAATCATTGCTACAGTTGTTGTGTTAATATTCTGGCACTAACTTTACCAAGTGTACTTATAATGCATATCAATTCAAATCATTAGAAATGAACTTTCTTAATGCAAATGTAAATTGTCCGACCATGTCAATATTTGTGAATTTATTTTTGTGTGCAGTAATCTTTGATACTATCGATTGTACCGGGTAGTACATTTGATGTACATATGAATTACGAAAGAGTAATAATTAGTGCGGACATAGAGCATTTAGATGAAAATGTACTTGGCCGTTTTATCCAATTTAGCACTTACCTCCTTGATAGTTTTTCTCTTAGACGTTAAATGTAGTAGACATTAATATGAGCTAGCACATTGCAATGGTGTAACATCTCGATTCTCTTTACTTTAGAATTTCTGAAGTTGACTGAGAAAATAAAGTCTGCGGTTCCGTTTCCTACACAACATGATATACAAGGAGCAACAGAGGGCATTCTCAGGGTCCACGATACATACGACATGAACATAGATGACGTAAGTGATTATAACTTTATTTTATGAAAGGAACAATTTGAAGTTGTCATCATCCATTCCGTGGCTATCGTACTGTTATTGTTGACCCCTGTTCATAACATGTGTGATAACAAATCTTTAAATCACAGTTTACCTCCGGGAACTTTTACGGTCTACTTACCAACATGTCAATGAATGCTGCAGATTGCTTTTACATAGGAAGTTATGCCTTAAAGTCTACTATTTTAACAAGGGCTATACAGTGGTTGGAACGTGCCTACCGTTTGGCAGTTCACACCCGCGACCAAACGATCACAGTGAGAGAAATTTCTGAAAAGCTGAAGAACGCTATTTTTCAAGTAAGTTCTAACAGAAAGACCAATTCATTCCGATTACTTTATGGATATTTACCTGCTTTTTCCCTGTCAATTTTCTCTCAAGAAAATAGGAGGGTTGTTTGTATACTATGAGTCATAGTGTTGCGTAAATAGGAAAAAACAATATTGATTCGTGGTTCTTGAGGTCGAATAATTTTCCCATATCTGGGCGGGGCCCACTGACATGATGCCAAATTTACATACTATTAGGTGTATTAGCAGTGAGCGTAAATACCGTAAATCATTTTTTTCATTTCTGTACATCTCCTTTCACAATACACTATATTTTGTAGAAAATCTATTCACCAACAGAAAACTTACGTCTGTCTAGTCATCATGACAACTTATCTTCTCAAAATATCAAAATACCGTGGCTAACATAAGAGAACTAGATAAACAAAATGTATGAAGGTATATAAAAAATATGAAAAAAGGTGGACGCACGCGCAACACTGCTTTCCTGCAGGGCGTCTGCTTCAAACGAATTAGGATGTCTTTTGCTGGGATGGTATGGTTAGGGGTAAGTAGCATGCAGTCCGTGTTGGTGTAACCGGTATCATGATGATCCTCGTCGTATGGTCAACATTAGAAACATGCTATTACATGCGTAGACTTTGCCTTCATTTTCATTTTTTTAAATGCCAAATTCAGGTTTAATAACCTATCATCTTCAAGACGGACGCTTGCAGAAACTACAAGAGGAAAGAATTAGTGACAGTAGGACTTATTGTTAGCGTGGATTTTCCTGATTAAAAAGTAGGATTTTCACGTTGTCAAGTGTCATAGCCAGAGGCTAATAAATTCTAATATGGCATGAATTTACAATTTGGTAACTTGCCAAACTAGTTAACATACCATGGTTGCATTTTTCTGCACTTGCAGTTTATATTGTTGACAACAAGATGTAACATGATGTCGAATCGAAATAGTCACTGCCATTTTTTGTCTTAATATTTCTGGATGCACAATATTAGGTTTTCTGGTTTTAGGTTTCTCGGGGGAAAAATTGCATATGTGAATATGAATACGTAGTCTTTATTGCAAAAGTTGAAACGACTTATGAAAACGACAGCAATGCACTTTCAACTTGAGTTCACGACCCACCCCCTGTCCATCAGCCTTTATATGAAAGTAAATATTTGATGTAATTCAACGACGGAGAGAGATTGATGTGGGTTGGCATAATGGCTGTTCTTTTACGAAGCAGATAACAGAAAATATTATTTAGTTCGACCAAGCTTCAATAAATATGACTGACTTTTCTTAACCCGAACCACTGATCACAGTGGTTTGGTTTCCTTCAAGTTTTTAAAAAAACATAAGTCATTCTCACCAAAGGTTTTCATTAAACATTTAACAACTGCTATCACAAATGAGTGAGCCCATTTTGAAGCAATACACGTAGTTCTTTTAAATACAGGATTCATATTTAATACCCATCACGTATAAAACCTTCAGTGCTAAACATTTGCTTTTTTTCTTCGTTTTAACGTGGCCTACAGGTATACTTACGATTAGTTCGTTCTGATCGACTTTACTTTGAGAAGTTCGGGATACTTTTACGCAACGTTTTTTGCAAATCTCTTTGTTTCCATTTTGAAGCTTCATTTAATTTTTATGAGTAAAGCATCATGATCATAATTTGTAATCAGAGTAATAATACGTCTAGCGACTGGTAGGTACAAGTTCCTCTTTTAATACGTACCTGAACCTGACACGGCATGAATAAATAATTAGGGCTTCCTTTCTCTCCACGGTAGGTGATTGTGACCAGGACTACCTACATATTATGTGATGTGACAATAAATTTTTACAGTACATAGTCACAATTAAGGCATGTTTGCAAATAAAGGCAGGCTAGTAAGGTTTGCAATTACAGTAAACAGGCAACAGTGGAATGAGTACATTTCTTATGCAGTAAATATTACAATTTACCAGCAATATTCGTTCAATTTGTAGATAGTCCCACATCCCACATAGCAGATAGTAGGTAGAATAGTTACATATTATTACATATAAATTGTACAACAGATTTTTAACCTAACTTTATATTACTGAGCTCATTAGGTATCACAACTTGAAGCTGATTTCCAAAGGCCCGATATCTCCGACCGGAGTATTAGCCAATCAGGGACAAATCATCACGGGTTCAACTTGTTTACAAAGGTTTCATTTGCCCATGTTAAATTTCATTATTACAAAAAAACAGAAAACCTAAAACACTACGCCGTACCACCTTGAAGGTCCTCAATGAGAGATATATTACTATAAACTATTATTAAGAGAAATAAAGTTGTACAAAGATAACATTTGTACTAATTATGTTTCATCGGCTGCGCATATTACCAGTGAGTTCATAAATTTTCAATGGGACAGGGACAGGTAACTCGTGCAATCTCATAGTTGTACAAAAATAGTTATTTTTAAAAACTAGAAAAATCGTTGAGGTAAGGTGGACCAAAATTGGACTGCGGTGGTAACTTCGTATCGTACCCAATCTCTATTGCAGGATTCTTCTGTTTGATTACGCAAGATGGTCAAGCTGCTTCGGAAATCGCAAAATGATTTAAGGAAGAAAATTTTTTTTAGAGTAGGGCTCACAACACAATCAGCTAGTTAACAAAGTACGAACGAGGGCTTATAGCCTGTCTTTAAACTTGTTATACAGGTACCTCTTAGGGATAAATGTGCTAATTACTTTACATTTCACTTTTTAAAAAAATAAGTGGTGTTGCCTATTGCTACGGTTGTTATGATTTTCGTTCAGTTTTTTTCCAATTATAAATAGGGTGTGAGGATCCATTCATTACTGAAACTAGTTGTCTGTGTAAAATATCTAATCATCATTTGATATTTACGTTTTCAGCATAACGAGGCTCTTAATAGAAGGTCGAAAAATCCGTATCTATTCACGAAGCCTGTGGCATTTGAAGATGTTCTAAAAGACAGTAACAACGTTGTGAGAAGACGAGTTCTTGATAAAAATGCACATAAACTGTATAACAAACAATCCAGTTTTAACGATCTGACCAATTTTGCGGCCTTATGTAGCGGGAAGCAACTACGTGTAAGTAATTATATATAGTCTGTTTAATTAAGAAGTAGCCAGTCATATGTGTATAGTAATATCTGAGAACGTGCTCGTTGGATTCAAACTTTTATAAGCGTGGATGGGCATGATGTGTGTTCGTAGTACTAGAACAACATGAAAAACAGAAAGCATTCTTCAAAGCTGAAATCAGCGTCAACGATGTAAGTACGTGGAAACAGGGGGACGAGGGGGGGGGTGGTGTCAAATCCCCATAAGTTTGGGATAGGAAGGGGGAGGGACCTCAATACATTACAAGAAATATTTATCTTCTCCATTGCCCCCCCCCCGTTCCTACAGCCATACGGGCATGTAAACTTATACTAATATATAGCGCATATATAATTGTCAATTTTCTGTTGCTTCAAATAATACGGTCATATTGAGGAAATGTGTCAAGATTACTATTTCTGGTTCTTTGAATGACTAATTTATCTTGTCGGTAACTATATTTTGAACAATGGCGGGTTAGATACATAAAATTGACATATCTCCCGTCCGTCTGTCGTTGTTCAATGTTAAAAAAACTTTGTGTACATCTGGAAAATTAGTTGTGAATTTTAGATTTAGATGTAATTTTAAAAGCAGTTGAATCCAACAAGCATTTTGAGATATTACAATACCAATGAACAGTTAGTTGCTAATTAAACATACTTTACCTTATAACATCTTACGTTCAACCCAAACTCAATGCTAACTAATAACAAGTGACAGTAAACCAATGTACCAGAAATATTAGCTCGTAATTTCACAATTAATTTGCAGCAAACGTACATTCACATTAAATAGTATTGTCCTGTTGCAACGTAATGACGAATTTATGTGTACAATGCTAAATCTTAAAATATGCTGATTATTTTTTCTTTTAGGACCAATCAGAGTTAAGTAAATTAAAATGTTGGTATGAAGGTCGTCAACCAGTGAACACACTAATGCCGTTGAAAATTGAGCGTCACAGTACGAAGCCAATAGTACTACAACTTCATGAGCTTATAAGTGACGTCATGATAGAAAAAATATTGAATTCAGCAAGCGAAACCATGAGTCGGTCTCAGGTTCATACAAAAGCTAGTTCAGACCACAAAATGGTATCATCCACGCGTACGTCCACAACTGCCTGGCTACATGATGACGATAGATCTTCATTAGTAAAAATGCTATCTGTGTACCGAAGAATAGAGGAGTTCACCGGACTAACGATAATTACAGCAGGAGCTTCTGAACTTTTGCAGGTTTCCTGCTACGGGATAGCTGGTCACTTTAATCCTCATTTGGATACCATTTTTAATTCAGTTGTAAGTTTCTGTTGCAGTTCAAATTATTGTCATTTTTTTGTACATAATTTCTAAACAAAAGTTTGCTTTATATTTGGACAAAGGAAAATAGTAGTTTAACTACTGAGGAAATCAGACGCGGGGACCGACTGGCCACTATAATGTTTTATGTACGCTACATTTCTATACAATTCGAGATGAACATGAGCAACTTCATAACTATTCATATACTTAAAAGTATAAACAATTACATATAATAATATTGTTGTTATCCTAAATTTTAAGCTATCTGATGTAATAAGAGGAGGTTCAACAGCATTTCCCAGGCTTGGCGTTAATGTAGAACCAGTGAAAGGATCAGCAATATTCTGGTACAATATGAACCAACAAGGTAATCCTAACGAGCTTTCTCTGCACGGCGGATGTCCCATCCTCTATGGAAATAAGTGTGTTTCAAATAAGTGGATTCGTTTCAACACCCAGTCACTTACATGCCAAAGAGAATCACAGTAAAACATGTTCAAGACAATAACGTTTAGTCACAACTCACAATTACCATTTTGAAACCTACACTCACCTCTCTCTACTATGAAATGTTCAGTTACCATTACTGCTACTATTAAAATAAAAAGTGTTAAAGACAGAATGGTACATTGCAGTATACAAGACGCTGCTATATAGGTAACAAGGTTATTTCACCGGTATTTATGCCACGCATTTTATCTACAATTTCTTCTCGTACGGGGAAAATATTTGTAAATAACTCCTTTACCAAATATTTTGTTTTATATCTTTGTCAAGAGTACAATTATTTGTAATAAATCTTATGCCCATTTAACTAATTTGACGCCGAACACTAGAATTAGGGAGAACATTTATTATTAATATATGGAAATTATTAACTGACTCGCATCAAAAATTGCATTTTCAGCGAAAAACAAAGGGAAATAACGCGAGACCCTGTGCATCTCAGAGAAGTTGTACACGCATCATGTTGTGTTCATTAAACAATGCTGAACCTAAAATTGCGGGAACACCAAGATTCAATGTTATTATGCTGCCACGGAAGCCACACACAGTTGTCTTCCTAACTGAGCTCGTCTAGGTTTTCTTGGCTCTAGTGTTAGCAATACATAAGCTTTTTTACTGTTTGTTAATTGTGCCTTCAAACTTTTATAAAAAGAACATAATGGGCTTCTGAATATTTTCAAACAACACAGCCAGTATTTGCAATTATCAATAGGTGTGTGTTGATCATAAAAATCTCATACTAATTATGTCATAAATTAACCAGTTACTCGTTAATACGTATAAACAAACAACAAGTCGATTGACGTACGATGCATATATTTAAGTTAAATTTTGTACGAAAGCAGTGTAAAATACTATACACATGTACAAATTTAAACATTCTAACCGTGCCTGGTGAGAAAAAATACATCAAGTTCTCGTGAGAATTGCGTAAAATTTCTAATTTATGCACTTTTTATTTTATACTTATAGAAAACATCGTGGACATGCCCCAAAGAGAGCCATTCAAAACATCAGCATGAAATGCTTCTTTCAATGAATTTCTGCTTTCCATGAAATCAAAACTAAATTAAAACATCTCAGTAGTTGTAGCTGATAGATGAGATGGAGGATACGTCCGTCGAAATCACTGCGGGAGAGAATGCTGAGACTATAGATCTGCCTGCGGACGAGTTAGCGTTTCCAGTTTTTGAAGATTTCGCCGGTTTGAACTTTGCTTACATCATTACATTACCTCTACACCCAGTGCACGTGCACGATCAAATAACGTCGAATAATGTTTTGGATCCGGATAGTTTTGAAGTCGAGACAAAACCACCTCTGATAAACGAATCGGATAATTTTATTGTGGACACAAAATGTACAACAGAAAATTCCGGACAAACAAACGCTGAAACAAAACGTTATTCCAGTACCTCTCACTGTACTTTAAACGACGGAACAGACCCAGTTACTAATGATTTTGAGATTTTTAACGTAGAAGTGAAATCCACTCCAACAAATGAGCCATTAGCAGAATGTTACCCTACAATATCAACAATATCTGAAGTGGTTTTGCCCAGTGTCGAAACAAAGCCTTGTATATCCATTACGTTAACTCCGCCGTCGGTAACTAAATCTACGAATGTTTGTTCTTCCGTTGTGACAAATGATTTGAATGATATTTCTCAAACTACAAATCAATATCTTGAGGAAGACATATTTTTGCACGAAGTATTAAGTACGGAAACGCCACATGATGTTGTGTTGGATCATTCAGATGCAGCTACAAGTGCCATAGATGTTGAGTATGTGACGGAAATATCGAACTGTAATAACACTGAAACACAATATAATGAAGTTTTAGTGACAACTTCACCTAGCACTAGTGGTATTGTTAATGGTGCATTAAGTGATGTAAGAGACGAACGAAATCTTTCCGGTGAAGCGACTGATATTAAGCAGGTTGCTGAAGAAAACAGTGGAGGAGAGAATTTACATGATGTCGGCGAAACAAAAGACGATAGAACGGCGTCTTACATTGACGATCAAAAGGTGAGTAGCCCATTAAAATATGACTACAAATCATTTGTATATTTGTAGACAACAAACAGATAGACACTTTTCGAATGACCAAACAGTGCAACTAAAAGAATCGGTGAATACGCATGGCCACCTGTTTTGTAACAAGAAAGAAATGTTTCACCGAAACTACACGTCTAAAATAAACTAAAACGGTGTAATCCCCCTTTGGGAGAAACAATGGAAAGAATATATATATATACTTCAAAAACCATATCTCCAAACAAAAAAATCGTGCATTTACAAATATGGGAAATCTATCACCCCCCACAAACTTGACGGGGGATTGACACATGTTGTTGGTATGTCTGCTGGTCTGTCGTTTGGTATGTCAATCGCCCGGGGATTCACTTTAAGACCTTATATTTACACTCCTTGCAGCTATTGACCATAGGTGTCGATTTGCGAAACCCCCGTTTCAATTCAACTTAAGACAAATGTGATGGAGAAGTGATGAACAAAACCATATTTGACTTTTGGTGACCTCTAGAGGTCACACGTGTAAACTAATCCATGTCAAACTTAGGAGAACGCCATAGTGTATGAGGTACCAGTGTACTAAATTCCAGCCCATTGGGACTTTCTTTACACTCCCGTCATCCCCTCGGGGGGAGAAGGTTAACATCATAGGCCCGTCCTCGAACTCTTTCGAGCTACCGACCATCCAAGTGTCCTTGCCAAATTTCAAAATTACCAGACGTTACCTACGCAAGTCCTCATATCTGCACCCCTGCATGCATGTCACAGACGAATGACACGATGCCAATGCAATGTCGGCTGAGGCAGAGTAGATTCTTCATTCCTAAATTCTAATTGACAAACAAAATTATGACTAATGCAAATTTTTTACTCCCCTATAAAAAGTTAGCAAATCCGTAACAGAATAGAGCCAAGAAACTATTAACTGAAATATGTAGTGTTACCATTGTTTTCGTCTAAAGAAGTTGTAAACGAATGCTTAATTATTCTGATTTCTTACTTTTTTTACTGCTACAGACAATTGACCTTGACCGAAAACCCGTGCGGACATATGGGAAGCTAAAAACTAATCAACAAAATGTGTCACCTGTAGTCGATGATAGTACATGCGGAACTAAGCAATTAATAGTAAACGCTTCCTCTATAAGCTCCCCTCACATTATTCAAATATTATCAAAACCATTAACATGTGATGGTAAACAGCAAGAGTCACCACATCTAGTGCCTCCCAAACCGATCCCTGTGAGAAAGCGACGACTAATTTTAGATATTCAAAAACAAATACCGATACCGGCATTCAAGAAGCAACTATTAAATACCAAAGATATAGTTAACGTGAAAAGTGATTTGGCCCCTGGTACGAGACGGGCAATGAAATACCTGGAGTGTGGAAGCGTTTCCCAGATTTTCTCATCATCCGGTAATCATTACTTTACTTTATATATGTGTGACTTTTTGTGTGTTGTAAAACTTTGAATAAAGTATACTTTATTCAAACAATTTTAGGCCGTCCAATTCGTAGTACGCCCATTTGTCGCCTTTTTACAAATAATTTGGTGATGGTAGCACAATCTGTTAACTCTTCGAATGACTCAGGAAATGTCGCACCTTTAGATGGAGATTTAAGTAAGAATCAGTGTCTTACGAACGGGAGCAAGGCTCATGTTTACGTTTCGGTAGATAATGAATTTAATATTTACCCGTTCTATTGTCTCAGATATTACTAACTTCTTAGAGAATGAAACATGTGGTTCGTCGAAAACGCAACCTTCAACTCTAAGACTGATAAAGGACTGCAAATCTCTGGAGTACCAATTTAAAGGAGTGCGGGTAAGCACAAAAATGAAGTTTAAACGAACCATCGTTGTACAATTGGTACATAGAATGGTAAGATGTCGGTTATTTGAAGATGTTTTATACATCCGTCAATTCAGGAAATTAAGACTGTGATATATCACTTATATGATTATTTACCTAACGGTTGCAAACACTGGTGACTGGTTTAATCATTAGAAAAAACAGTCAGACGAAACCTAGTCAGCCAGTTTATAATAATATTGAAATTGTACCGTATAATTATGTTATCGTAAGACTGAATATCCTTGGTTTACTAGCATTTAAAAAGGCCACCAGTATACAAGGAGTACCAAAGAATACAACTAAAACACACGGATGGAAAACAGAGAACTTATAGCTACAAAAGAAAATCTTTTGGCATTAGCGGTGGACATAATTTTGCTAGTTCGAAAGTAGAAAATAAGATGTCGGCCTGTACTGCTGAAAATTCAGCATCAACTGATAGCATTGAAGAGATTGTTTACACGGTGGAAGATGATGAATCTTTGGTCTTAAAATCTCACGAAATTGTAAACTTTCAACCGTCGAATGCACAAAAGGTATATATACAGTAATTTTGCGTAATTTAAATTAACACTAAAGTAAAAACCTTTTTCAGTGTGCATTAAAATACTTCGAATTAACTAAGTTACACTTATAAATTTTTAGAGATATAACCGGTTACGAGAGCTACTCCCTAAAAAACACGAGAAGGTGAAAGAAGAATTAGACCCTGACGTTGAAGTAAAGAAGGTAACGGAACATGGGATTATAGAAAATGGCGAGCAAACGCAATCTCCGGATGGAATAAAAGTAGAGATAGAACATTATGACACTGTGTTAAGCAGTGATGTAAGCAAATCTAAAGAATCAACGAGCAACGTTGTGCGCTGCAACGTTTAGTGCAAGGGTTCTTGCCGTCTAGTGTCTTAATTTAATTTTTCATATACACCATGTGTCACTTTCATATATTTGTGAATTTACGTAAATTCGAACATGAAGCATAATGAAACCATCTTTGGATGATCTCAAACGTTGGCATTAAAAGTGTTTAAGAATGAAATGTGAATGTTCCGTAGTGTCGTTGAAAAGTTTATTCAAGTAAAAATGTGCCTAGAAGAAAAGAAGCTCAACCATATGACCGGAGCCAGATTAAGCTACCTCTATCTATGTTAAGTACGAACGCTAATTATTAAATACAAAGTTATCAAAAGACGTGATTCAAAAACTAACTATTATGTATGAAGATTATAATGGCTGCTGCAATTTACGACATGCGCATATTTTAACAAATTAACATATTTTACATCACAGTATATAATTTGTCGACAAAGGGATGCTTGTCTCCCATATATTTGAGAAATAAATTATTTGCCTTCATTACAAATGAATTTGTGTACACATTATTGCATGACTACACAGAATATTTCGAGTTTTGTATGCGATCATATAATACCTATCTTGCCATTTTAAATACACCATCAAACTCAGCATCAAATGTTTGCATCAGAAAAATATTGTACGTAGGAACAAAATTAATATTATATCGTGCTAAACAGAGATATACAGGGATGCTTAAGTTTTATTCAAAATTTTATCCGTGCACTGTTATTTTGTTCACCTCGCTAACGTTGCCCTGGTCTCATGGAAGTGAAAAGCAATATGTGATGGAATTGGGATGGGCTAAATGGAATTCTACGTTTATTGTTAACAATTGAGCACTAGTACATTACCTTGTCCACTTCTCCACTTCATATACATCATACAAATTTGAGTGAAGAAACCGCAATTTTTAAGCTTGTCACATAATGCAGCAAAATTGTATTTTTCAATTTGACATTTGATTCCCCCCAGTGGCTTGTATACGGTTACCCCATTTGCACCAAAGTTCATGCACTTTGCTCTCCACACTTGTCTGTATTTTGAAATGAAATTTGCTTAGATGTGTCACTGTTTGGAAATGCAATATGGAAATTCTTTAAATTACAGCAACATATGCAAAAAAAAACTAAAGAAATCAGTAATGAAATTTTCGATTTCAGGCTGTGTCAGTGCAGCCGTATGGTAGCATTGCTTACAATTTATTATGACTGAATTTTTTAACAATTTCAACAACTTAGTAACATTGTTTTTTTTTGGATTTATGTATGCATATATCTATATAATACGTTGATGGATATATTTTTCCCATGACGTTTGTCGAATAGAATATTTTATTTCTGGATTTATAGTTGTTTCATTTCTTATCGTGAGTTTACTGTAATTATTATTGATAAGCTAAATAATGCTGCCTTTAGCTTAAACATGTTTTTTTCGTTTAATTTTATATAGCGAATGGTTTGCTGATTAATAATATTATTTTATTACATGATGAATTGACTTTTTTCTTTTGAATGATTATATGTTGAAATTATATTATATTATAACTTCAAACGCTATCATCACCAATACAACACCTGTACGGCATTTAAAGACAAATATATATTAATATATATTTCATTTTTATTAGCTTACACTTTAGTGTTCAATAAGTGTACCACTGTAATAATTTTAACTTTTGTCGGTTGTGTTGTGATGATGTTTGAGAATTCTTAGTGTTTCATGAAACGCACAAAAAATTATTGATTATGTAACAACTAGGAGCTAGACAATTCGCCGAATCCTTACGCACAAAATTATTACTTTAAGTATAGTTGTAGATAAACCTGTTATAGAGTAATTACAATAATCGTAATTAAAGTTTATAACAATAATAATATTAATTCATAATTATAGATCGGTTTTAAGAACGAAGTCCGGCTGGCTTGAGTCCGTACGTACACGTATTATGTATATATTACGCAAGAACAAGTTATACATAATACATAATAGCGGTTTTTATCATGAAATGATCGTAATTGCATAAATTCATTATTGTTGTCATTAATTTTAAGAATATATTTTCTGACGATGACTATAATAAACTAGATTATACTATGACATAGTGTGTATATGAACAAACATAATAATAAGAATCATATGCAGTATTACAGTAACAACAATTCATAAATTACTATGTTCGTTCATTTTTTGATAGATGCCCTCAAAATCGATGTCTTGTAATAATAATTAGATAAAATTAACAGCAACTTGCTATAGAGTTCATAAAGTTGCACTTAGTTTAAGATATATTACCTTCGATTCCAGTTTAGTGTCTCGTTGTGTTTGATATTGTTTTAGTTTTGATTAAATGATCATGTCTAAATTTTCTCAGTGTGATCAGTAAATCACTTAATAGAGGAACTGAAACAGGTAGTGACAGCAAAAATAACAATAATATATATGATTAATATCAATCATTGCCAGCATGATGAAGATAAACTATTATTGGGACGAGATATTTTGTTCCGCGTAAGTGCATCTTTTTTTCCATTTCCATTCTCACTTGATTTATACTGGAGGCCACTCCACAATCATTTTTAACTCTTGGAACACTTGGGACTTCTTAACGATATTTACTAAATGTGTGCCTGTGTCTGTAAATCATATTCAGTAAGGGCATATTCTTGCAATTTTTTTAATCATGGAGGCTCTTCCGTGTTATAGTCTAATTTTTAGTTCGTTATCAACAAGAATTATTATTATGATTATTGTATGTTCAGTATTGTATACGAGAATATTTTACTTGCGTAACATTGCTTCGTTTTCAGGATAATAAAACATTTTCTAGAATGATTGCTTGTTTTACAGGTAAATGTATCCGATTCCAAGAAAGAAAATATAACTGTATAGTAGTAGCATAAAAGATAGGTAGTTTAAAGTATATAATATGTTGTAATATGTAAGGGATGATGTTTATTTTGACGGTAATATCACGAACTAGAACCAGGACCCCGTTCCTAGCTTTGATGTTAATCCACCAAGGCCTTTACCCACAACATTCTTTATTCCTCCCACAGCACCTGCAGTTGCCGTCGTCAACTTCGCTACCACATTTTCATCGCCTTGATGTTTCAGCACGGTGACTTTGGGTCGTCGATCAGCTTCATCGTCCCCACCTTCGGCGCCACCCCTGCGGATGGTAAAACGGCACAATTGAGAGAATGGATCGTACGTACTTCAAAATAGATGGCGGTTGTTTCTACCACTTTAAATTTAAATTATGCTCTTAAATTATCACTTACTCTCCATCGTCATCCCTCCTTATGCCCATTGTTAAAGCACATGTTGCCTCCTCCGTCTGCATTCTTGATGACACACTTTGATAAGTTTTACTATTTAATTTGTCTTCCATGACCCCTTGGAGTTCGAAATCTGAGTATAATTTCTGTGAAATTTGTTTAAATGATGTTCATGCATTATTATAATAGAAGCACAATGAGTTCCCACTTCACACTCTACGTAAAACTGGATAAACATGGACAACAACTGATTTGGGGCGACTCGATACATAATACGTACATGTATTATTTTGTCGATTTCGTCCACTTTCTTCCATTTTTGTCCATTTTGGACCAAAATGGAGGTGTATGGTGGACGTTTTTATTCTTTGATTTTTTTTTAAATATGAGCTTTCCAACTTACTTTCACAACATGGGCTAGCGCTGTGCATTGATAAGGGTGGAGAGCATGGTCGAGACGTTCCGACAGCCAATTACACAGCAATTGCATTTGGGCGGTGTACCACAGCTGTAGGAAAAACAGAACGTGGCAGCATTTTTATTGCAAGTATATCAGTTTAGTAAAGATAATGCGGTTGCAAGCCCGATTTTTTGTTTTCGTGTATATCGGTTAAGTACCTCAAAGAAATTCAGTATCCACAGTTCATCCACTACTTTTCCCCGAATCTGATCCATGGAATTTCTAGCAAAATTAACATAAGCCTGACCTAACTCTTTCCCAGTTCCCGATACATTTTGCTGCAATGCAAACGAAAATTTGCTATACAAGTTTATCCAAATTAGCATTAATGGGTTCCAGTGAAGTCGTTTCTCAAAGTCGAAAATATTTACCGTTAAACTAAGTATAGAACCAATAAAACTTCCTTCGTCATATCTAGCCAATTTTGACAAGGTACTTTCGAGAACAGACACAAGTTTGGTTATCAGCCCTTGAGTCATTGCACTACTTGTCTTTTCAATTAAATCGTCTATTTTGGTATGATATTGGTGCTGAAAACAGATAACGCATACATCTTTAACCAAAAAGTACCTTTGCATGTCCCATGAATTATATATAGCAAACATGTAAAGAAGCAATTTCTGGAGTCGAATTTTCTCGTTTATTTGTTTATACGAGGATATTCAACTCCATTTTATCATATAATTACCACATTTGATAGATACCTAGGGTTGTACCCATCGGTTGTCAGTAAAAATAGAAAAGAAAATTGCACTTCGTCTTTGCAGCAGCGATGCGATCATATTGAGCAAATCATATAGTGCGTACGTACCCCTTAAGCTCCCAACGTTCTTTTTCGAAGCCCTTATGGATAGACTGAGCAATAGATGACTCCATTAAGTCCACATACCGAACAACTAATGGAGCAAATGTGTCTTGCAAATGCTGATGATATCTACCATTTTTCAAATTGTCTGCAACGAAACGGTAAAAATCACACGTTACCAAAGAGAACTTGTGTTTATCATACGCCAACAAATGTTCAGTTTCCATGAAATGTTGCATGAGAATGTTTTCTGGTCAATGTTTTTTTTCTCCTATTTCCACCCACGGCGTAAACTCATGTGAATATGAAGAAACGCAGTCATCTAATATCACTAATCTTTACGAGACCCTGCTATCTTTATCACAACTTACCATCTAAACGGAGATAGTCGTTGAGAATTTGGAACAGTGGGAAGGCATCCCAAGTATCAGGCGGCTGCTCTGCTAATACTTGATCCATATCGACAGCAAATAACGACCAAAAGATCTCAGCATGTTCTACTAACAGGTCACTGAACCAGGCAAATGCCTATAAACGTTAGAGGACCAAGTTATAACTGCGTTAGAGTCCTTATCGGGATTGTCTGACAAAGGCACTAATTAACATTACGCTATTAGAGGTAGGCGTGCAGAAAAATTTGTTGAAGTGAATATTGCAATGATATACATATGTATATATTATTATTACTATTATTTTTTCTTAGTTCTTACATATTCTGTTAATTTTCGTATTAGTAGTACTTGCTTGTTGTTATGGTAAGAGTATAAAAAAACTTTTAAGTTAGAGAAAGCAGAAACGTTTAAGAAACAGGCATTGATTAAAACCGCGAATGTTTAAACTATTTAGTCACACTCGCTCCAACTGCTCTTAAATCGTTTTTAAATACGTTAATTTCTCAGTTTAAAATTAGTCTACGATTGATGATGTGTACATTTTTGAAAACTACAAATCTCACATTTTTACAGAGTATTTTTACAGGCCGATTTATTTAGTATGGTAGTATATTATCTGGCCAGCAGCAGAGTCGGTATAATTCAGCACAGAGTGATTTGTTTAGTTATGCGGTTTAGGAGTGAAATGGAAGTGAAAACTAATTTACTGTGATCTGGTGTATTATTTAGTGTTTTTTTTGCAAAAATCAGCAAAGAGTAGTTATAATACAGTGTTCTGGATAGAATGAGTGGGTGTAGCTAACAAAGACAACCGGGTGTGTCGTGTGTTTATAAAAATTCAACATCCAAAATCATTTTCAAAAAGAAAAACATTCGTTTTTTTCGCACAAACGGTGGTTGTGGTTCCAGAGTGAGGGAACCAGAGGAATTATAAATATGCAGATTCTTTTCGTTCTATATTTACAGAAAAACATTCGATTTTTTGTGTACCGCTCCCGTGTTAACTTTTTTTCTTTTTAAAAAGAGGGTTTCAACTGACAGAGCAAAAAAATTGAAAACAGAAGCAGAGGATGGATGTTCATGAGCAATACTCCAAAAGCAGTCTTATGGGTAGGAAGAGGGGTGTAACATTGAGCTACTACAGTTACAATTTCGTAAAAGCGTATACAACGGTAAAAGTGGAAGGTAGCAGTATTAATTGGATGAGACACATTAACGTTAAATTACTAAAACTCTGTTACAACGAGTGATGATTGTACTGTAGTCATTTTCCGTAGTGCAAAAGAGAAATTTTCGACAGTGCAAACGTATGAAATGCAGAGAAAGCGGTAAATACGCATAAGCTTGAAAGCATCATTTCCCAAAATTCAATTTGTACACGTTGAATAATTTATTCAAAAGTACAATATACATGTTCTAACTGTTTGATTGAAACGTCCAAAAAATAGGGCTTTACATAACGTGGGGAATACAACTGACATTACTGTCAAGTTCACGCATCTACTTTCAGATAAACTGATAAACCCTTTTGGGCCCGAGACCCTTGTGGAAGTGACAGTGTGTTAGAGTGTAAAAGTGTTTTTCTACCTAGATGCATGATTAAAGCATAGAGTGAAAGCATCAATTTCACAAAGGTACAGAGCAAGCATATAACAAAGAGAAAGTCAACTGTGCCATAATATCGCTATTACCACTACTGCTGTTGGAAAGGAGAAACCGTTAGATTTAGCATGAATGCTTCTTACAGAGAGCGTTTCTACTAGAGCAAGCTTTCGAGTGGATATAGCACACATCTACTTATAATATGTACTTATATGATGACACTCGTGTCATTTTTATTAATCAAAATTGCCAGAATATGTATGCAAGGATTCTCTGGTTGACAGGGGTTGTTGCTCGCCATACTCGTTGTTGGGAATACACAACGGCAATGGTTTGCAGACAGGTGGTACAACTGTAATGTTCTAGAGTGTCAAGTGGATTACAGTGACATTTAAACTAATTTTGCTGAAATATAAAAGGTAAAAAATATAGTATAAACATGTCATACATATGATCTTCTTGGTCCACTGTGTGCGCTCCCTTCTTAAGAGTACATGATTCGTTCAAATTTGTTAAGAGTTTGATTCAAGGCTGAGCTTTACTTGTTTTATTTTGTTGTAGATTACAGAAGTCCTTGTGCAAGTTAGGAAATATAAATTGAGGAGAAGGCATATATTCCCTGAAGCCCAGATGGAAGCGAAAAGGTGATGTATTAGCACACTGCTATTTTTGTCACTTACATGCATAAATAACTTTAGGTATAGTGGTGGAGTGACATTCTGCAACAACAACGTCACAGCAAAATGTTCAATATGGCCAGAGTACATGTATAACATATGAAATGAAGAGGAAAAAAACACAAGTGCCGGGTACGTTATGGAGAAAATCCATAAAATACATGTAGTATGGGCCATACTAGGGTTTGACCATAGGTTATTCCTAGTGTGCTACATTAACATTCACGTGTCCTTTCTTTTATACGAACAATGAAACTGGGATGCACAATGAAGTTTTTCTTGTACCAAATATGATGGCTGATATTGCACCTGATCTAAAGGCAGATAGATAGGGTGTTTGCTATTATCCCTGCTTTTGGTATCCGTACACAGGTGAAGAGGCAGCCTTGTGACTAGCTAGGTAGGTGAGTAGTATTCGATCTTCTGTAATTGTGCATGCCATATTGTGAAGGAGAAAAGCTAGGAGATACAGAGTCCTTGTAGGAAATCAAAGAGCAGAGAATAGGAAAAATGCGTATAAAGGAATTTACAATATTGCTGCCTTTTTCGTGTCCGTGGATATGACAAGGCAGTAATTTATTTTTGTTGTGCGGGAAGAATTCATTAACTCAGCTACAACTGCATGTACGGAACATTCACTCAATCCCCTCTTAGTTTCCACAAGCTGTAAGAATGTTGATGACATGTAGATGCCGGAAAAGTGGGACTCCGAATCCCAGTACATGGGGTATTTACAACTATTTATGGAAACTCCAAGTATTTGGAGAAAGTTGTTTCCGACACAATACATCTAGGTACACTACGTTATTATCTAGCCACCCTAACGCAATTTCAATACCAAAACGTACAACTGCAGACATTCCTATAAACGTATTCTCATCTTGTCCCCATTTTCCCTGCAAATTAAGTGTTATATATAATAGGACATACATTTGCGTGTTGACGTTTAACTGGTTTTTGAAAAATGTCTTCGCCCCAAGTACACAATATAGCATAAATACAACCAGGTATATCTGTCGTATGTGCTTATCCAGTAATAAAGTTCAACTTTTAGTTTATATAATGAAAAAGTCATAATAAGCAAACATGACACCATTAAAGTCTCCTGAAAGTGCCTACACATACACACGGATTACGGATTGTATAACAAAGTGTGCACATGGCTGGAATGACACGGCTAAAAGATAGTAATTCTACCATATGAACGTGTGTGGACTGCCAGATTATATATCAGCTTCAGCTTGCATCCAAAAGGGCAGTACGGTGTAACGTAAAGACTGCAGAAAAAGGAATAAGTTGTAGTGCCAGTATTAGTCGTGGCGATGGCGGCGTAGGGGGTAGAAGGGTTTGTGAAGACACCAAAAAATAATATGCCTCACATGATTCAACGACGTGAATGCATGCGGTTATTTATGCCGTTAGATGAATTTACTAGGATGCTATGTGTCGGTGATATGTACATATCGTAGTAACTTTCTAATAGGAAAAAAGTATTTTGCCGACTTGTGTGTTGTTGCCAGTTGCCACGGATGGTGATGCTGGTGTTCGAAGATAGATAACAAAAATGCAAGCTTCAAGTGCTAAAGTTCTCTATTCTCTTTTCTAGTTTTGTATAAATTGGGCTTCGCCCTATAGTGGACCCACTCACTACACATGCTGCTACTCTTCAGTATGAATCCCCTTGCACATAATATATAGTGGTAAGTAGATGAGCACACAGCGCATATCTGCATTAATATACGTACATAATATATGAATGGCAACGAGAAAGGGCACCATACTTACTACTACAACGCCGACGATGCGAACAAGTTCGTTAAAATACTTACTTCCTTGTAACTGCACTGCTTCAAATGCTGCCACTACAAAGTATACAAGTACCACGAATACCAACGCGGTTTTCCCATGGTATAAACTCAACCACATGAAAAAGTTAAACTCGTTTTATCTGCCTACCAACATCCAGACAGGCAATGGAATACGGAAAAGTCTACGTGCAAGTGTAATTTAAAAAGGAAAGAGAAATAAAAAGCCTGTACAAGTGTGGGAGAGAGAACTTGGTGTGTGTGTATATATGTGTATGTGTGTGAGGACGGACGGTACACATGCTAGGATCAGTAAAAGCGGCGTGCATGTTGCTCCTAACGCTGGCTTTTCTTCTTACGCATTATATATATTCAGCGGCACACGGAGAGAAAGCATTTCTTTCGAAACCATGCTATTTCACAAATAGGCATACCTTTGCTAGATTTCCGTACGAAAATAATAAGAAATGGTTAAAGGAATAAAAGCTGACTTTACATCTGTCGAAGCTGTCAGACAACATCAAGCCGTAAAATGCGGTACGAATGAAAGAGTAAATGAGAGCAAAACTAGTAGAGTGATATAATTTAGACGGACTGACTTACTGGTTCCTGCAAAATCCAATCGATCAGTTGCAGGTTTTTTTGTGTTGCATGGGATGGATCAAAGGATGCACACAGAGACAGAGAGAAAGATAGAGTGAGAGAAAGAATGGAGAGATAGAATGAGGGACACACACAGGGTCAGCGAAATTTGGCGGTGGTGGTGAAACACATCACAGGCAATAATACAGAATTAAATTTTTATGATCAGCAGGTTGTGACACAAACAGCAACCGACAGTACAGTAAAAGAGAACGAGGAGAGGTGAAATGACGGAGAGGGGAGTAATGATAATGTGGATTAATAACAACAAACATCAAAAACACCATAACATTATAGAACGTGTGGAAGATGACTTTCAGTTTTCCACTCCGTCATATTTCTATACAGGCTACATATATTATACATCAATTCACTTGTACGTATCATATAATAGAGATAAACTAAGTAGTACATTGCTAACAACGGTATAGTAATGTAGTAAATGGTATTCGTGTATTGATGCTAATTATGATTTTGTGTAGATGATATAACTTTAAAATGACAAGAATGTATGTATACAACAAAGACATTGGAAACTGTAGTCGTGTGTAAATGTTAAAGCTGCTTTTCTACTGTGTGCTTCGCCTTCCGACATGTCAGGAGCCAACAAAGTTTTGATTCAAACCAACATAATCTCTTATGTATCTATAGATTTCCCCAGAAACTCAAACCCAAAATCATCTCTATAGAGAAAATTAATTGCACGTGGAAGAAAACTTCGACGTAAAGTATGATGCTTCCTAACAAATTAGAAAGATGGAAAACAACCTGCTAATCCATAGAAAGCATAAATGGAAAGAGGCCATTTAAGACTCGCAGGCTCGTACAAAAAGGCACTCATTCCCAAAAGGGCAAATGTTGGGTAGTTGAATCATTAAATAAGATGCATGAAAATAGAAATCAATGCGCATGGAACAGAAACATTTCGCAATGAAAACTTGGGCAATACTTTTCGTTCAGTTTAATAAAAATAAAAACTCATCATAGAACCATCTCACACCCGGTTCAACTAACCATCTTTTCAGACAAAACATAAAGCTAGTTGCATACTCATCATTTTGCTCAAGTTTGCGCTACCAAAAAACAAAACATGTAAAATACGAAGTAATTTATCAAAATGTACCTCAGTAGGTGTAAAGCGTCGCTAATATTGTGATCGTGATACCATTGTATTGTAGCATCACTACAATGGGGCTCACTAGTGAAAGAGCAAATTAAATTATGCTTGCCAACTATGCTGTATTCTTATGTACAGATTTTTTTTCAAAATGTTTCCCTGCCCTGAACTGACTGCAGTAATGCATGGTACGAATAACAATCTGTAAGGTAGATACACTTTTCCTTTGCACTTGTACATATGACGAACAATAAACGCGGATACTGCGTCTTGCTAGAAATAATTCACATTTTCTACTGCTGCATTTTCCAATTTCAGTTTCTGTATCTTATACTACAACAACGATGTGTACGAGGTCACAAATAAAACGATAATCCTACTATTATTACGGCGCAGGTCTTTCACTGGGGAAAGTTGACTTTTTCATAAAATTGCCAGTAATAGGTTACATGTCGCTTTTCCATTGAATCTAAGCTGGAATAGAAATTATGCAAGTTAATAATAACTTACGAAAATATGTAATGGATGGATAGTATCATTTAATTTAATTTCAGACATGAAAAGTAGGATAAACTAGCTTTCAGATTGTTATTCATAATATACATTTTAATTCGTCAATTTTACTAGAGTACCTGCACTCTGCAGGAATGAACAAAGGGTGGTAGCGAGACTTCCATTACTTGGCAACTTAGCCATTACACATTTTTGTGCATTACAAACTTCAGAACAGAAAATTAGGGGGTGAAACAGCACATCTAACATGAGATGAAGCAATGTTGCTTAATACAATTAAAACAAGAATCCCTATGTGAGAGGCACTTCGCCGAACCAAATTACAGGCAACCGTCGCTGATATGAAAGATGAAGGAGCATGGAGAGAGAAAGAGAGAGTGGGACCGAAGAAACATCAAGAAAGAGATGAGTGAAGTTGGTTAGTGACACGTGGAGAGGAAGGAATTGTGAGGCGAAAAAATAAATTCATATATGAATATTATTTTCGGATGTCATCAATTCGATTTGCTCATTTTGTGCCTGACAAGTACCACCTTTTCCATTAGCGTACTTCAGGAAATTACTCCAACTTTCACTAAGCCTGCTTGAATTATTACTCAAGCTAGCTAACCTTTTACTTCGTCGTGTTAATGAACAGTCGTAATTACTCTCTCCCTCTCTTGAATTTCCAATTAATAGGCTAAAATTAGTGCTTCCTGTGCTTCAACCGGTAATGTGAATGGCTTGGAATCAGATCAAGTGAGGCATTCGTTTTCCTATATGAATGTATGAATGTACCAACAACTTGATCACCACCGTCTATGCTACTTAACAGAATGCTTTCATTACATACATTTTGATGATGCTCATTGCCCTCGCATTCACCAAGCGAATAACTGCTGCCCGTTTCCATCCTTTCCAAAGGCTTTACCGGCGCATTGGTGGAAGTAAGAGTAGCAGAATCTGAATCATTTATGAGAAAATCATGCAGGAATTAAACTGCGACATATTTTGCCGGAGAATATTATGTTCCCGTTTCATGAGTCTTTATACTTCCTCCCACTCTTTTAAAAATGCTAGGCTATGTACCTCAGCCCAAATATGACCTGAACTGAAAGGCGTCTAGAAAAATAGAAGATCCTACGGTGTGTATATATGCGAGTAATTGATAATCTGCGAGTAACACAATCTGACAGCGTTTAATGCGAAATTCTGTTTTGCATAATTGTGAGTACATTTCTAATTCATCTATTTATCCATGTCTTCCGTCCTACCACTACTCCATCCTTAATGTTATACAATCTGATGTTTACATACGTAAGCTTCTTCCAAATCCCTTTTCTGTTCCAAGGAATGAAAATGAATGCAGGGAAAGGGTGTAACTGTTGGCGCGTAATGATAACGAAGACACAATAGTGTAGTAAAAGCATGTATGTATGTGATCAGCGGTGCATTGTTGTGATTGAGTCTTGATGTTGTATACATAATTTAAAATCTTACAGTAAAACAGATACGATAACAACAGTAACTAGTACGTTTGCTTAGAGATTAGGACATGTACACAAACTTGCAAGTCTCACTACTATTTCTACAATGACAATAATATGTTTCACAAGATCATATTCGATAAATAGTAATAATAATAATAATAAGAATAAGAAAAATACGAAACAAAAAGAATAAAAGTTGGGAGACAAGTAACATGATACAAAACAAAAGGATTTTTACTAAAAACTATCATAAGATAATGCAGTATATATAAATAATATATAGTTATAATTATGTGACTCACCCCTTTACGAAAAGCCTGTACACACACGAGCGGAGAGACAGAGAGAGATAGAGAGAGAGAGCGAGAGGATGGAGGCGCAACAGTGTGTTAGACACGTACAGCGGTAGGGATGGATTTTGTTTGAAATCGATAATATTAAATTCGACAAATAATGGTCATAGCAATGTAGTTGTATTTTGTTTTTGGCGTTCCGTCATGTATTACACAGTGAAAAAAACGTAAAGGTCGAAATGAAAAAAATACGAAAAAAAGAGTAACTCAATGAGAAGTGAACAAACGAAATAAAAATTAGTCGTGGAGAGTTGAAAAAAAGAGACGTTGATGTAATCGTTACCGACCGTATTGGTAAATGTAATTGCATTTTAAATCATCGATGTCGACATAATCATAAAGAACATAAAAGCAATGATTATAACAAACAAAAGCAATGTGTGACATTTTTAGAGACAGAACGTCAACAAAAAAATGTTATGTTTACGTTTATATTATTATTGTTATGATTAATATTATTGTAATTATATATATTATAGATATATATAAATATATATTGGTTGGACAGCAGAGTAGGAAGAAACCAAGAATGACCAGCACGAAGGGCACCACCGAGATAGAGAGCAGAACAGTCAAAAAGCACCACAGACAAAAAATAAACATTAACACATAAATGTCAACTCGAAATACATGTGTAATATATATAATATATAGTAAGAGACGTTAAAGAGAGGATATTTATATATACATATAACTGTACTAATTAGAGTTTATATAATGTTTTGCGTATAAATAAGTATACATGTATAATACAAAAGGTATATATGAGACAGTCAACTATCACAGTAATCGCGGCTGTAGAAAAATGGTGTATACATATATATTTGACAACTACAAGTATTTATGCAAACGAAAGATATATCATATAGCCTGCGTAACAGGGGGGACAAGGAGGGGATAATCCTACCCTGTAATGTATGAAGGCTGTTAAAGGTTCATACTTGGGGGATTTGACCCCTCCACTCCCCGGTTGCGCAGTCTACGCGCAAGATGTAACGACGTTAATCGACACCAGAAATGACTTTAGTGTCAGAATTTAGTTTTCTACTAATTCTATCTCACGTTCCGTCATCACGTTGTTTTTTTTTGTGATCTAGATACACAATAATGTCATCTACTAATCGTCGTCGCTATGCTGGCTAGTACTGTCTGTATATATCGATACTGTGTAGAGATATATTTCTGTTTTCGTGTAAACTCAATACGGCTGTATTATGATCTTACAGCAGGAGAAAGCATGTTGCCTATATGATAGGTTGTTCAATTGTGTGAAAAAGGTATAACTAGACTTGTAAGGTAAGATCATCGGTTAAAAAGTGAAGCAATAATGACGCTGTTAGCGAATGGTACTGCTGACAGGCTTCAACCCTAGTGCCTGTTCGGCGGAGCAGTACGGTTATATAAAATTCCCATGATCTGATGAAGTTTGCATACAGAGACACAGATAAACCACATTTGCCATGACATGACACTTGGCAATAATGCTCAAAAAAGTAACTCGTTTCAGATACTACGTATTGCTGACACATTTAGATACACATACTACAGCTAGCTAGAGCATAATATGGAAATCTTATGCAACTTTTAGATCGCACACATAACATAGTCACAGAGAGAGCACAACAAAACGGTTTAAAGCAATACTGTACCTCTGCATAGTGATCCTCATTTTGTTGCAAAAGGTCGACACAGAGCTCCGCGAGGTGAATCAACTCTTCTAGTCGACGGCTTGGCGGAACTGCTTCACCATCTAGGCCCACTTGCTCTGCAATTGAGAAAAGGTAGAAATGTCTGTATGAATTAAAAGCATTTGTGGAGAGGCTTATACAAAAACGGAAACCAGTGGTCTAGATTATATAAATCTAAGTCGGTAAAAGTTGATGACATGTGTAGTGTAGATATTAGATATTCAGGGAGAATGTGAGCTAGAGCTACGAATAAGTAACTAAAAAATGACTGGCTGGCACAGGAAATTATGGACTTGTGGTGATCTGGTTTTCCTGTTGAAATATTCGGTTGAATGAGCAATCACAATGTAATGTATTTTCTATTATAAAGCATTTTCGTACCATCCATTTTGGCCTCGTTGGACAACTGTGTATAGTTGACAAGAGCTGCGTTTTCCAGGCACTTTTTAATGACGCACCGAGTTTCTTCCGGAGGAACGGGGGTTACAATGTCTTTCATCAGAACCTGAAATATTAACATTTCAGTGTTAGATTCCATGTGAACACTGTAACTCCCAGAGAAACGATCTAGTCTTTATGTAATCCTAGGAAATGAAAGAGTACCTCTTCTCGCATCATCTATCATATACTTTTTCGAGTTGGGAATAACATTTAAGAAACTTGAACATGCAAAGGACACATTCCAAAGCAAAACAACATATCATATTATTAGGGCTGCGTGGTACTCACTCTCTCTAGAAGAGATAATGTAGATTTCAGTGATCCTTCTGGACGCCCAAATGGGAAGCAATAACGGAAGTTTGTTATTTGATGCTCCAACTGAATACGAAGACGTTCCTTGATTTCTTGAAATTTCTCCTTCTCTTCATGGGTGACGGTACCAACTCCATCAGGCCTGTATGATTTGCATGTCAAAAACTTTAACGATTAACAACATGGAAGAATACACCTTACGATCACGAAACAAAGCTACCTGTGATAATATTGCAGTACTTATATGCCCATTGTAGTACGTGACAACCGTATGAACACGACAGCAATGCTACGAAGACGACGCGATATAAAAAGTACATCTGCCTGAACCTAATATTCATAGAAAAATATATGCTGACTGATGTAGATATATATAGAAAAGAGATACTAAAAACCGATCACTGTTACTTCATCCTCAGCTTTGTCTTGTGAGGCCATCTCTTGCATTGCACTCTCTTACGATTTTGTTGTTGCCCTTACAAAAACCCGTTAATATCAATAACAATAACAATCATCCTTATTTCTTTCGGTTACCAAGTATAAAATGATTTTAAAATAGAAAACATGGTCTTTAAAATATTGATTAAGGCCATTGCTGAAGCAGCCATAATATACAACAGGTAGATAAACAGTGTACATACACAATTCAATCCAAAACAGGAACTACTTGTGAAAAGTCGTAAAAAACGAAAAAATCATTCAATTAACAAGATGATGATGGATGCGTTTAAATATACTAGCCAATATAAAAAGGATAAACGAAAGACGTACATCAGTCCCATGATATTACATAGTAGCATATGTTTGTTTCGTTTTCCCCTGCTTGCAATTTGTTGCAAGGCAGCTTTTTTATATATCAAAGATGATACTGAAATATAACATTCTGAGAAGTATTGAAAAAAGAAGTTATTTAGTCAGACAATGAGACAAAAATATTACGTACGACGTGTAGTATATTATGCATTATAAAATTACAAGAGAAAGCTCATAGTTAAGTACTGCACAGTACTTCAATCATTCTAAATGTCATTCAAAACATTCAAAATTCTACAAACGGTAATGTATTAAATATATAGAGAGAAAAAGAAAAAAGTATATATGTATATATATAATATATATAGATAAAGAAAAAAAGTGGTAAAAAGTTACGTGTGTCGCTTTTGGCTATTCAGATTCCTTCTAAATCTGGAAGAATGCGAATGTTTTTAAGATGCGAGCAATTTGATGACATTTAAGAAGAGAATATTTTACGTCATCCGCGCTCCTCTTGTGTGCATACAGAATTTTGCACACAAGCACCCAACAAAGTTGATAGAACAGTAAAAGAAGATAAAATACTGCGAAAACAATGCTGACAACTGGCTTTCATCATTCTCAGAGAACAAATATAGATAGATAATATCGGTTACGGTAGCACATGGCAATAACGTTACGTACGTTTTAAACTGTTAGAAGAAGAAATATTTATAATCATATATGAAAATCACAATGACATAGAGGAAAATTACCAATTTAGTAATAAATTAACACTTAAACATACTTAGGAATAATAATAATATGATAAATGTATTATTATGATATTATTTATATTAATACTTATTAATAATTAGATACCAATCTCAATCCCATTTATTGTAAAATGAGGATTCAACAGGGTTAACAAAAGTATTAGGAAATGAAACAAGTAATAATAACAATGAGAATATATTGATTTCAAAAAGAGAGAAAAAATGTTGTAAAAATTCTACGTAAATGTTGGGTTAGGACAGTTACTACTACGTTGGTTATTGATTTTTATTCTGATTAATAAATACCTATATACTGAAGTAGTGAAGTGGTGTTGTAGTGAATGAGTAATTAGGCTTATGGAAGGAGGGTTTTAATTCAACTTTGGAATAAGAACAGCAAGGACTTTTTTCTTGGGTAGAATTTTTCGTAAGAACGGCATGTCACTTTTCGTCGTTGTAGCGTCGTTTAAACTAGCGGAAGGCACTGTATTGTTATTTTTTTCCTAAAAGGGAAGTTTTGACAAATAAGGCTCCATGAAGTGGAGATGGAGGTGAAGTATGTATATGCTGAAAAGTTTTCACTTTAAGATTTAAAGGTTCTGTTCTGTTTATCTAATCGTCCTACGTTTCCCCAGTTTTGGTACTACGCCGCGACACAAAGTCTGATGAATATGGTCTAACATAAAGAACATCTTGAAAACTGATCGTCCGCCTTTACAACTTGTGTGCATAGCCCTGTTAAGTATTCATCAGTGTTAATTCATGTAGTGGAAAACTATAAAAAAAAAGTTCTCAAACTTTTTTGTTGATATTTCTTCCCATTTACCAACAGACATTGCATAAGAGCGAGTAAATACTGTAGGTACATGTGAGCGTGTTCATTTATATGGAAAGTACATTTAGTGAAGCCCTTGTCCGTTTGTTTCCGTGGGAGTGAATGTTTGTTCAGAGTCTACGTCTTTGGAACGGCACATTAATTATTAACACATTATTTGTTTTCAAGCTTTACACATACTTTACATTCAGCTATAGAAATGATCCTGGCAAAATCGTAGCTGCTGGAAGCGAATGATTTGTTGCTTTTGTACTTTTGTAAATATTCCTCATCATACGTCCTTCTTACATATCACGTCGGATCACAAAAAATGTTTGTCAACGGCATTATCGTAAAAATATTTAATGTTCTCTCCTATTTATAGGTACGTCATTATGCATTGTGTGCCATCATCAGCATTTTTACATGATATTTATTGGGAACGGAACGAGGGAAACAAACATGACAACACAAAGAATACTGGCACGAAGATAAATGGGAATCAAGGGAAACTAACAGCAAATATGTACATAAGAAAAAAGCGGTCGACACAAATCGTAACGTCATCACGATCAAGGCTTCTTCAAGAAGTGCCCGGTGTTTGTTGTTGTTGTTGTTGTTGATGTATAGTAAGTATTGTGTATTGTTTTGTGGCTTGTTTATGTTTGCCAAAACGAAAAAGGAGAGATTCCTACAAGTTTATTTATACCAGGGACATATAGATAGATATGTATACATGTTAGCTACTTTTTTACTTTTCTATTAGATCCAAAAACAGGTTAGGTATAATAAATAATGTACTATTTGCTTCAGACAGACTACTTGCTTTCTAGTCATCTTTACACACTTACAGCTTGTCGGCGAGAAGATAATGGTATTACTATTACTGTCTACACACATACTGCATGCCGTTGTTGTTGTAGGCAAGAAAGAGAGAGAGAGAATATTTGTAACGGTAAAATAATATGGCGTTCTACACATGTACATATTTTGTATTTACTTTCTACTGGAGAATTGTTGGAGTAAAGTAGGGCTAGAGATCAGGAGAGAGATATTTTGGGGAATAGAGAGAATGTGTTGTACGTAAACACAGAAGGACGGAGATAAAATAGAGAGAAGCAACTGGGAAAGAGTACTAGAGTAGAAAGTAAGAGTCTGGTCCGTTGAAGGGGAAGCTAGAACCGTAAAAAAAAGTAGGAATAGCACACGAGTCAATCTTTATAGCTTGTTGTCAAACTGAGTGACTTCCATTTAAGAGGAACACGAAAAAAATGAATCACCCTCTATCGCTACATTCTAAACTTTGTTTTATCTTTTATCTTCTTTTTTTCATATACGGAACAAAAGAAGCATTTCTGGACCAACTTTCTAATGAGCCATAGGAAGGAAACACAAACTGATGATATGACAGGCTTGGAAGGTTGATAGGATGGGCATGCAGTAGGAGAAGGAATAAATAGTCGGGGCGCACTTGTGCTCCCAAGTAAAAAAGGAAAGGTCTGAGTGAGTATTTTTTACGTTAATATTGGCCATGACATACTCCGCTTTCCTAATATAAAACAGCCATCAATCAAGCGTCACAATGGAAAAGTTCTTCTAATAGGTTGCCTTTCTAGCCACTCATGTAAGAAGTGAAAAATAACAATAAACTAACCACGCGGCTTGTTTGAAGCAAGGTAACAGAAACATGCTACTAATACCGAAAGAATCATATTCCAAGAAACTAGAGATATGGAATAATGAGTGGGGAATTTACAAATACATGCTTGCATATTGAATGATAGATGTAGTAAGTAAATAAAAGTGAAAACTAGAAACAATATACGTTGCACATGCAAATAAACAAAGATATTATGTATGACTGTTTTCTAACAGATCATCATCATTCACGTCAATTTATAACGGTTAGATTTTACGACAAGGCTGCTTTCATCAATGCGACATATAGACAGATACTTATTTAATAATATTATTAGTTAATAGACATCACCATAACCATATTGTAGACGAAGGTAAAACAAGAATGCAGAACAAGTATTATTCTTCATAGCAAATGCATAGGTTGCGTACACACAGAATTTACGGCACATGTAATACGTTATTGTTATTGTTATCGTTAATAGATGTAGTTAATACATACCTAGTATATTGGACATCATCACATTTCATTATTCAGGTTCACGCATAGCACGCATATCATTTTTGTTATTATTATTATTGTTGTTGTTATATGTATTATTTGTTTGTAAATAAGACTCAGACAGACGAGTAGAGTGGTGGAAATAGTGACAGAGAAATATATAGATAAGTACATATAAAGACAGCAAGAAAGAGCTTTCTTTAACAGATAACACCTATAAGTATATATGTACTATGTATAGATATATAGATAGATATAGGTATTACTAGTTGTTAGTGAAAGTAATAGACATGTTTAGTTTTATCAGAATACATATTCATTCATTTTCATAATGCACGGCACAAGTGGCACAACACAAGAGAAGGGCAGTCAGAGAGACAAAGCTTTAGAGAAGTTAGATATATATAGAAAGAGAACTGATATTTCCATTCATAATGAGAATTCTAGAGAGAGGCCATAACGAGACTGTATTCACACATAGAAGACAATATCATAGTAGCTGATATTATATAGAGAAAGAGCGTAGCGGAAGAAGGAGGACATTAAGCATATAATAGGGGAGATAAAGAGGTAAACCTAGTTTTATAGGCAGGGCATATGATATTATATTGTGACAGGGAAACACGATGCTACCATTATGTAAGAACGAGTAGGTTAGTAGAAATTATTAGGTGATATACATTCAATATTTCTAAAGAATAAGTTGACTATGATAAATTTGTTACTTGTTAACTAAAGGATTTAAATAGTATGCGTCTTTTAACTTCATCACATAATGCATCGTCGGTATACAATTATTATTTAACACAAATACATCATAAAAAAATAATATGATATTTCTCTGCGTATTATGGACTAAGATATCGTTTCATAGATAATTGCGAGCTGCTGAAAAAATAAACTAGAGAATAGGTAATATTCGCTTCAAATTTGTTGTATTGGGCACATTTCGAGACGGTATGACACTAAAAGGTTGAGCAACAATATCAAACATAAACGAACGACAACGGGTTGGAGAAAGCATCGCATGAAGCGCTTTTAAAATTTTCGAAAGGCTAATAATCAGACTATATAATGTTATCTCGTACATTTAGATATCATGTGATCGATCGTTCAGGCTAAGGGCTACACGAAAGTCAGTAAGTCAGTCAAGTGGTGGGTAAAAAACCATAAAATAGTCATAACGGTTGTACGGCACGCATGCTACTCTTCGGAACGTGCCAGAATAAGAATCTAACTCTGGTTGTTTAAATGGATATTCATGCCCTCTGACAATCGCATAAGACCTTTGTTTGAACGAACGAAAAGGGTTCTGCTATGCAAGGAAATGCCACACGACACACGCATGAAATTTTAGAGTTAGGAAGAAGACCGAGACACGAATACAAATGAAGGGAATATCTTACTCACAAATATACATATATACAATATATAAACATAAATATGTGTATACATGTGTATATATTTCATATCTATAAGTAAAAATGTGAAAAATGCGGTATGGCAGTATTAATGTTTTTAAATATTCATGTGGCTATGGCGATGATAAATGGATGGATAGTTGTCTGGAGAAATATATACCTACGTATTTAATACAGTTTTAAAATGAAAAATATCCCTTCAAATGGTGTGAAAGGTTTTTGGTACGATCGAGAAAGAGAAAAAGAGGAGAGATGGAATGTGATCTGTTGTATTGATGACATACAGCCATTTGGGTCACGATGATATTAAGCCAAAAAAGGTTTTTACTCGTTATTGTGTGTACTTGGATGTAGTAGTAGTAGTAGTTACAAACTCGGTAGTAGTGGTAGTAGTAGTAGTAGTAGTGGTACTCAGAGAGAGACAGAGTCGAAAGAGAAAAGAAAGAAGATAGAGAAAGTTATTGGTACAATAAAAAATGGTATTGAGAGAGGTAAGAAAATCGAGTCATACATGTCTAACCTGTTGCCATGAACATGGGACGCACAGAATGCAAATGAGTAGTGGATCAGGGTTGGGTCAATCATAAGACCCCGTTCCGCTCTATCCAGCAGGTCGCTAAGATACATTAAGTGACGATAACAGCCTCTAACTCCGTAACGTGCGCAATACTCATCTAAAACAAACACTTGACCTGGACTGAACCAGCCCTGTTGACAAAAATATAAAGAAATTTTAATTACCCGCATTGCATCATCTTTTGGTAAACATTAAATAGATTCTGTTTCATTAAAGTCCAATTCTAAAATTTACAATACAACAGCGTCAGCGCTCTTAAATTACAAATTGGACCTTCATAAGTAAGTGACCCTTTTCATCATCACTTTTTATCAGGATTGGATGTTTGATTTGCCCCGGAAGGGCTCGCCCATTTAGAACGTTTAAAAAATCTACTATTTCATTACCACCACGCTACACTTCAATGGGGGAAATTGAAGCTTCTATACACCAGACCATGGACTCATTCGTCAACCGTTCTAAATGGACGATCCCAAAATCCAAAGGACGGTGGATCTGTTCACAGTAGTACAAGCGTTTTCTGCTTCTTTACCCACCAATAACAGATTACTACATAAAGCAAATAATCTACAAAAGTGGAATTTGTATCAAATAGGTAAGTAGTCATTTACCAAACTGTATCAAGTCAGGTGGTTTTACCAATATCAGTATTTAGGATGGATGAAAAGGGTGCTTTTACATTTGTGTAATTTACATGTGTACATATATGTGAAGAGACTTGTAATTGTTTACATGTAATATTATTATTATAATTATTATCAAAGTCGTGGTTTACTCTGATTTGTTTAGAAAGCATGCGATATTGTATTAAAACGTACAAGAGAACAGTAGGGATCATTTAGGCGAAAGTCTAATGTCAACGTTTGTAGATACTTAAATATATTGTGATGATCAAATTTATTAGGGTCTGCCGATATATATTCCTCCATTCCGTGTTTCCTTGCTCGGTCCGCATCTGCCAAAAAGACAACATATATAACCATTTTAGTGGGCGAACTCAGCCATGCATGCTTTCTTCGACGCATTTTCACCATGTATCATGAATGATGATTCATCCTCGTCGTCGTCATAAACATGTATTTGTATAACTTCACATACTAACACGGACAAAGCAACTGAAGTGTTCAGATAATGAAGCAACTTCCAACATAATACGAGCGATTTAAACGACTTTACTGTCGTATCGTTTGGTATGGAGCAACAGCATTCCTGCTGACAATGTAATTTAATGTGAAAATACAAAATCGAAGGAACAAATGTGAGAGGGAAAATTAAATCACAACAAAGTTGAGTGGACCAAACTTGTGTCACGTGTACGCAGTGGCTAACATTTACCTAATTGTACGCTTCTAAAATGACTATCTTTTCTAGTTCGTCGCATATACATGATGTGACATCATTATTGTATTGGGAATGTGTTATCTCCAGTTGCTTTTCTCTTGACATAAACATAGTGTATAGTGTATACCACACCAAATAATATTGACGACGTGTATGCTTTCAAGAACAAGATCATTTTGCATTACTATACCTCCTTGAATTTTCGAAATGGTAGAGTTTTTCGCAGCTGGTGTTAACGGGGGTGTGGGCTTATGAGCCTGCCCTGTTGCTCGGTACATTGCCATGACCCACAAATGGCTTTCGTTTTCGTCATCACAGGCAAAAAGCACACTGTCTCCTTCTTTAACGGCATTGAAGAAGTAGCGACCACCCTCCAAGTCTGCGTTCATCATCATGACATTAATAAAACACTCATTTTCAGAGAAATAAACGTAATAGTACGACGACGCAATTAACTTAAAATTATTACTAGTAATGTCACAACAAAAGTTACTAAATTGTAAGGAAATTGTACTTTATCACAAAAACGAAGCAAAATGAAAGGCACGTTGGGCAAAAGCGTTAGATGTTAGTAATTAAATATGCACGCCAGAAGTGTGGCTCAACTGCCACGGTGAAAGGCATCAGTCGTACTAGTTATACAGGCGTAAAATGTATCAATTAAACAGACGAAATGAAATTAAGCTTTCCTCTGATAAAAGCCAATCATAATTGTACATCGTGTGCAGACATAATAATGGAGCAATGTAATAATTAAAGATCAAAGGGGCGAATCTGATATGAAATAGTAAAAAGAAATAACTGTATTCTGAGTCACTTACCCATTCCCACCATTAGATTGGCTAAAAAATTGACAAGAAAATGAAAATCCGTTAAGCTAATTAGTTATGTCAGACTTACATTAATAAAGTAGCAGCGAGAATAGCTCGATGTCAAACATTTTTTTGGAGCGGAGGGGGGCCAACTCCGTTCCAAGTAAAAGGCAAAGGGAAAAGCATTAAAGATGAAAGGGAAATACAGGAAATGGTGTTACAGATTATTATAGTGTGCGGACAAAAGTCGATATAATATATGGTGTAAAATGACATTACGACAATCGTTTCATGTTCAACTAACCCTCGAACGAAAGCATTTAACTCAAAAGTGACAAACTGCTTTATGCTGTTCCTATTCCCCCAACGTTCCTCACACTACAACACAGCCTACACATAATCGAAACACCTACACATCCTATCACCGCCACTCCGAACCATCTTCTTTCATTTCCATCCAAACAACCCTGCCAGTGAAAGTGGGTTTGTGCGTCTGCTAATATGAAATTCAAATCTAGAATTCATGTGGGTACCCATACAAAAGACGTCCTTCATGGAGCATTTTTGCCATTTTTTTCTATTTCCTTTCAAAAAACTTTCTTATTCCCACAGCTACTGTGAAAATGTAATGGAAGATGAAAACTTCATAGTACTTGTGTCCCTCAGTGTGTGTATCATTACAACAATAATAACACTGTTAAATTAACTTTCTCTATTCGCCCCTCCGGTTAGAAATGTACCAAGATACTGAAACGTGAGGTCTATTTTGATAGGCACTCATATATGCAAAGCTTATATTAGACACTATTTTATGTTCGTGGAAAAAATGAAAACATGTTATCTAACTTCTCTGTGTCGACTTTTCAAATGGTTGCAGCACTGTTCTCTTCGCGGATGCATGCCCTTATAAAACCTCGACTCCACAAAAACTACATGTCTCTATGCATTCTGATATGTCATGTATAACTCATAGCTGACTACTATGCATGTATTACATGTACGTCATAAATAAGAAATACTTCGTTCAAGCATGTATAGCAACTACATTTTCAGTTTTTGGGACCCCTTACCATGTGAGCTACCTATATTACAACAAGTATTATCTCCACACAGATCTAACAAACACACACGCCGTGAACGTGAGTAAGTAGGATAAATGAATGTGTGCAAATTAAAAACGAAAATCGTCTAAATAGCGCATAACTGCTGGATACACATCACAAGAGTTGTAAAGGGAAAGTCTAGTAGATAATGGTAAACAGTCGTAAAAGGGAGGTAAGTACTAGTTGTAGAGGAAAACAAGATAAAATTATTTTCGCCTTCTTACCACTTGCACCTTCGATGTAGTCAACGGAATAACCGTCCAATTGTAGCATCTCAGTAGGTTCGGATTTTTTCTCCTTGTAAGAGCACATGGCAAAAGTATATTGTGAGACTTGAACCAATATATAGTACCGCTTTTTCCACTTCTTCCACACGCCTTTTCCCAGTGCATACAAATTTCTGAAGATACAGAAAAAAAACCAAATGGACAATATATAAAGAGAATTACATAGACGAAGTGAAGATACATTTTTCGCTTCAAACGAAGTTTATCTCTCCCTACGAAAATGGACAGTCTTATGTTCACATTCAGCTGAGATGATGGGAAAGAGAAAGGAAGAAAGAGAAAGAATGTAAAACAGTCTGAAATACATAAAAAATATAAAGTATCATTTATGTATATCCTACGAAAGATGTAAACACTGCTTTTATGACGATGAAAATACAGCTTTGCTTGCTCAGCTATTATGATCCTCTCGTGTAATGCTAGCATCCCTCTGTCGATATACTTGTAGATTGATATATCTTTTTTGACTTACTTAAGACACAAAAGAATTCTCCAAGTGAAGATGAACGCGATGAAGAAATGGCAAAGAAATGTTTTCGACAGGCATATGCGCAATAATATTGGTATAAAATTTATTTCGTTATACGAATAAGACCATATAGTTGTAGCGATTATTATCAAAATTCTATATATACTCCTAACATACCGTAATATAATATATATAGTACATATGTGTGTATCTAAATAACAGTACTGGTTTCTTTCTCTTCCTCCACTTTCCCCAACATGTTGTTTACGTGTGACCACTCTGTGTACATACAATGGTTTCTTTCTGCCTGCGTTTGTAAGTTGTGCATATGTACACGCTTTATTTTTTATATGGGGATGTAATAATGATACCACATCAGGATCCCCACACTTAACTATATTTTCTGCATACATTTCAAGTATTGATTGTTGTGTGCGTATCACGTCAGAGTATTGATCAATAATTTTCCATTTTTACGCTTGTTGCAGTAAATAACGAACGAAATAAATTTCACAGAAAGAAAAACATTGAAGTTATATCTCAATTCGTCCTGCCTCTTTTGACTTGGGAAAGTATGAAAGCATGTTCCCCGTGTCTACCCATAAAACGGAATACACAGTAGAGGGAAACACATCGAATGATGCAATACAGGCGCAGGCGAATCCCTTCTGCTTCTAAACATTGGGTTAAAAACGTGAACCTCTTTCCGGCTCACGTATTAAATTTTAGCTACGTTAACGAGCACAAACTGTCGTAATAAGCACAAATAACCCGAAAGAGCAATTAGTAGGTGTTGTTACTTTACTTGTACAATGATACTACGCATACCTACGCACTGCACTGTGCTGTCACTGTGGCTGTCTGAATGTAGCCATTAGTCATTGTGGAACGACTAAATAAAATGTGTAGCAACAATGCATATGTTTATAAGACGAAATGAGTATGTTCGGTAATTTAATAATATACATAAGTTTTTTTCGTTCCGTTTATCCTCAACAGGAGTGTATGGGGTATCCCCGTGGACACGTCGTGTGATTGAAATTGCCATAAAGTAAATAGTATGGGACGGATATTCTATAGGGATGTATTTTCGAGTTTTGATGAATTATTATTTTTGTATTTACTCACCCACAATGTTTCATATTCAGAGGTTTGTCCATTCTACACGCAATTTTAATTCGTAGATCTTGATCAGCTGCGTTTTTCGGGACGTTCATTTTATGCCACTCAGGAGCCTATAAATATAAATTACAAACAAACATAATTCTAACATAGTATGTTTTCATACAATACATATGCAATACTTCAAGTTACTATTCTCTACAGAAAACTTTGCATGAAATTGTAAGAATACATGTAGCTAAAATGTTTTGCTTGTGTGCAACCAGAAGAAATAACTGTTTTCTCTTTATTCGACTGTTTAGCATAGCATAATAGCAGCGTTTTGCCAGTAAAATATTACCATGTAATTACTGCATTTTCAACTTGTGTGCTGTGAACTTAAAGTATATACTAAAAAAATCGGCACTGTCGAATTAATAGAAACACTCCATCGACATACTATCCGCGCGTTTAACAGTATACACAAAGCTGCACACGTACCAGTTATTTTTTTAACATGAAATGTGTTCATTTCAAAACGAATAAGATTATAATATGTGTACGTGTGTTCCAACGAAGGTTTGAGGAGGTTATATAGTAATCGATACTCGTGTAATAAAGTTAACTGGTAGAATTGACTGTGTGATGAAATCATGCATTTTGGCTCTCCGTGTTTGCATATGGCTTTCAATATTCTCACAGCGCCCAGCCGCAACATTCACTTGCGTATGCAAACTATCAATAGTAAATATTGTCTACTCACTAACCCCCATTTGTAATTCGATTCGGGGATAGACAATTGGTTTGCGTTCGTGGACATACATGAGGTTCATCCACAAATACGCGAGTGGGTAATAAGTAAAATGTTGTTCAAATAAAATTGATAATTGTATTTAAGCAGGTGTTTGCAAAGCACGATCTGTAACAAGTGTGTAGTGTGGATGAAGTGTAATTACTGTTGCATAAAATATAATATGATGTTGTGAAGAATGCGTGGAACGCCGTTTGCAAGCGGAAGAAACCGGAGACTGCAGAGTAAAATCTGCTGAGTTGTGTCAGAAATTAGGTACAAACTTGTGCACAAGTACTTGGTAGTATATAACATTTAAAGCAATAAGTTTCCCTGATACATATAAAAAAGTAGGTGTGCGCATAATATGAAAAGTTCATGTTAAATTAAATAGCTCATCATGTTGCTAGCAAGTGAAAGTACGGCCATCATCGCCGACATGATATGTTATGTGCATGCAGTTGTATAGACCTCTTACTATCATCTTACCTTTGTGGACAATGGTGTAGGCCGAAGAACAACTTTTCCTAGCTCCTTGTCTTCCAGAGCGAGCATACCAGGGTTTTCTGTGTATAACTTAACTTTTACGGAAGGAAGAGGAAAATTTGTGGAAAAATCTCCTTGAGTGTCCCACCTAAACAAGTTGAAAGAATACATTTGGTTATATATGCTACGGTAATGGTATTAAGTCGCCCCATAAAATGGATGCAGAGCTATGCCGATCTACCATCATATACCATTTTAGGTCACCAGACCACCGGTAACCGTAAGCTCATGCCACCCAGGGTCTGAGCTTTGGCAACTGGTTACCGGTAACATATGCAACTACCCTACTAAATGAATTCATGGTTTAGTTTCAGGTAAATCACCAACTACATGCTGCATGGCCTGCATGATATATTTGAAAGTTGAAATGACTCATAAATCTGCAATGAGCACGACAATTCAATGGAAGGGAAACATTTTCAACTTACATGGGTTTCGATGCTTCTGCTTGATCAGTTTGGAGCTTCTCGCCCCCTTCAACTTCCATAGTACAGTAAACTATTCGATTAGGGGCAAGGGACTTGAGACCTTTAACTTCCATCACGATTACCTTGATTCCAAAATTAGGAAAGCCGTATCAGAACAACTAAATATGTGAATATATATATACGTACACCATGGTGGGTGGAATGTTAGTAATTATCCTAAGCACCAACTATACGTTTTCTAAGCTAAATTAAGTTTTAATAGATTTTCAGATTTATGTGCTAAAATATGTTGCATGAATTTTCGACATAATTATTTTAGGCTTAAAGAAGTGAACGTCGACATTTAATTTATGATAGTAGCAGCACGTATTACACGTCCATTTCACATTTACTTCCACGTGATTAATCAAAGTAATAACTTTGGTGCTAAGAGGATATTACCGTACCGTAGCTTTAATCTTTGTTGTAATAAGATGACTGAAATGCGCGGAACGAAACTTACCTCAAGAGTGAAGGTGAGTACAACATCCATTTTACTCAGCTGCGTATCTTCACCCGAGTCTCCCTCGAGTTTCGCTAGGGACACTTGAGACCTGGACCATCATAAGGAACAAAAGCAAAGTGGACTGACAACAACATGGTTGTTCTAAAAGAGCGTCGTCTTAATTGTATAATATATATATATATATATATATATATATATATATATTGATATATTTAATTAAAATATTAATAATAGTAAAATAATGTAATAAATAGAGAAATATTTTAATGCATACGTAAATGTATAATGTTTATAACTGTATGCGCTATAGATCTATTTCTGATAAGTACACGTAATTTTTTTATATCGATAAACATACACTTGGTACACACAATATACGGAACAAGACTGCGACATCCACTGACACAGATATCGATAATGCATACATCTATCTGATAATATTTACACAACAATGGTCATCTATTTACGAGAGAAAGAGAGAGAGAGATAGATAGTTATATAACGGTAAAATATATACGAATAGAGAGAAATGCGATTGTATCACATATGATATTGGCTGAGAGATGACACATTTCTGCGGCAAAATTACACATAAACTTTCTATATAATAAGAATAAATAAAAGTAAATAGTAATAATCATAACAATACGAATGATAACAACATATATAGCACACTAAAGTACGATAAACAAGTTTATCTCTGACGACTGGCTACGAAAATATATATAATAGTAAATATATATAAAAGATAACACGTAAATAGCGCTTTCTACCTTTCTATCTAGTTAAATTTCTATAAAGAGTAAACAAATGAGATGCTAAATAATTAAAAAGACAAGGATTTGTTCTAGAAACTGAATGAGAAAATAAAAGAGGACTTTCACTCAATCTATTCAACAGAAAGGTACACCACATACATGAAGACATATATGGATTTTGAGCAACAGTCAAAGTGAATCGCCATCAGCGGAAAAAGAAGGAGCACAACAGTTAGCGAGTTTTTCTTTGCGAGGATGCCAATAAGGATCGACTTCAATCTTCGGCGTGCTCAGAGTTTTAAGGAACTGTTGTAGTTATATGGTACATGTGTGTTTTTTGTGTTATTTCTCAGCGATAAACAACAAGTTATTAATATTGCAGCTCAGGCTGCTGTGGTTGTCTATTCTGTTGCTAAAATCGCTCTGTGCAATCAACAAGAAGGGCATACTGTGTCTTATCTTTATCTTGGTATTCGTTTCCAGATTACACATATAATATCCATTTCATCATAGAATCAGCTTTATCAGCAGAAGGGCAGAAAGTAAGGTGCCATAAGTTGATGGATTCTTGTTTATGTTATGTTATTACTACTTTTTCTATCTGCAACTAAGATAATGCCATGATACGATATACAATTCAGTATCTGGAAACGGAAACAGAAATAAAAATTCTTTAAATTTATACTGCCTATTACTTTGTTTGGTTTCTTGCGCAGCCAGGGCATCCTGTTTAGTCGATCATATGTATTTCATTGATTTGGAGAAAATTCAAGATTATATGGGGTGAAATAAACTTGTAGCACACGTTACAGGAACATCAATGTGCTTTTTAGAGAAAAATATACGAACTGGCTGATAAATAACAAAGTTGAGAGCAACCTCTTGATAATTATTCTGATTTGTGAGAGAAAAAAGTTACCCTACATGATGGTATGCACCGTCTGTAGTAAAACGTTGGAAACATAAGGGGAAATACATATCACACGACAACATCTGAGAATGTAACGGTGTATCATTTTCCCTGCAAAAAGACACATTCAGGATTTGGAATGTGAACAAATGTGAAAGTTGTGGGGACTACGACGAGTGAAAGAGGGTGCAAGATTCACAACCCAAAAAGAAGTGATGGTGTCTTTTTAGTGGTGACAAAAGGATGTATGTATATTGTACCGGTCACATACGTATTGATAGTCATAAAACTCAATACGGGGGTTTTTATCTATTGGGTAGTAAAAATGGGGAAAGTAATATTTGGCTGCACGGTGTGTATGTACAACACCACACCAGTGCGTTTTCTGCTACTGCTATAATAAAGACCAGATTCTAAGTCGTTAAAGGGAGAAGGGCACTCTGATGTTGTTACTGTCAGTTGAACAATACCAATGAAAGTCTTTCTATTCAAACACGCACATAAAGTAGTAGTACAAGCACCAAAACCGTTGACAAATAACAAATAAAAATGATTTTACCTGATGAAGAAACTGGATGTGAGCATAGTAGCCAGAGATGATAGTAACAAAACAATAGGTAGACATGTAGCTGCTGAATAACGTACAGAGGAAGTTTGACTGCTGCTCGTAACAATATTTTACGAGAGTCTCATCATATTACACTTGTCGCAGTAATAAAAACTGAATCCAAACTTTAACTTCTCTCAATCAGCAATACGGTATTTCAAGGAGGGTAATTCGTTAATTTTGGTACAACATAATAACGGTATAGGGATGAGGATGGGAGTAGGGTGTTTGGAGGAACAAGGTGGAAAAAATTGGATGGTGGTGGGTCATTGCTTTTCATCACTCACGGGAAAAGAGAAAATGGGATTTTAAGTAGCCAAGATGCATAAAACCGCATAACAAACTTCAATATTGTGACAACATGGTGAAGTGATTATAAAATAAAAAACCAGAGAAGAGAGCACATAAAGGGAAGTGTATACACATAGCACTGAAGGGGATTTACAAATAGTATTATAAAAAGAATGACGATGAGTTGCGTATTTTACAGATATATAAAGAGATATTTACATACAGTACTGAAAGAGAAAACGAGATAGAGGTATACAGTTTTATAGAAAAATGCCAATGCACTGCCAACTTGCACATTGCTGATAAGTATAACATACAGACGAATAACAGAGATACAAAGAGAAAGATAGAAGATAAAGAGAGAGAGAGAGAGCTAAAGAGATAGACAAGTAGCAGAGCAGGGAACATTTGTACGTTGCTTCCATTGATGAAAAAAAGTTAATGATTACCTTAACACTGAGCTTCTCCTGATATGTTATGGGCCAAATTAAAATCAAAACATAGCTCAGTTACAGCAAAAAACTTAAGGAGACGTTTCCAGCATGCCTGTCTTTTGGCATAGTTTTCAAGAGTGAGTGAGAGTGAGTGAGAGAGACAGAAGAGAAGAAGAGAGAGAGAGAGAGACAGAAAGAAAGAAAAGGAACAAGAGTATTTTATCCAAAAGACAGACATTACTGAAATTAACATACCTATGATTATACTTTTTAAGTTTTGGAAGGCCGTATTTTGAGTCGGTTGAGCCTTTAGACACCGGAAGAGACTCCAGATTCTGCATTAGCTGGTTTATCTGCGATCGGCACTCTTCGATGTATAAGGATTCCATCTCTTTCAGCACAAACCGAGGCATCAGTTTTCTATTTCTTTCCATTTCTGACACTTTCTGGCGCCGGCCATCCAACTCACGACGGATAGCAGCAGCCTGCTCATCGGCAGAGTCCAGCTGTTGAAGGGAGGAAGAGTTTTTTTTTAAATGTCGTAATTCACACGAATATTTATAAATGGAGCTTTGCTTTCAAATCTACTGTACTTCACTTTATGTCTCTCTATGTAATACATAAAAACGCCATGTTTTCCGGCTTTCCTAAAGCTTTTTTGATTAACGATGCTGTTAAAAAATACTTTCCGAGAAGCTGTGTAAAACAATAAAACAGCATCTAGTGGGATATGCCATTTGTTCATGTGCTCTACTCATACAAGAACCATTTACAGCAAATAGGGGTAAAGGTACACATTTTGGCATTGCTCTAGTTTTGAGAAGTGTTAAAAATCATTTTCCGATGTATTTTTATAGACCACAGGGCATAGGTATTATGTATGCCTCATTAAATTGAAAAATGGAAGAAAAAATTAGCATTACTACATGTATAATTGGAGTATTATCATTAGAGACTCTATTTCTAGGAAAACACCTATTTTGTATCTTCATTCAATCGAGTCCATCTTTATTATGTGGACGTATCATAACTTTTTAAGCCGATTGGAAAGCACCTATTTTT
>JAHZNE010007342.1:0-19396 GCA_027744055.1 Callyntrura sp. NNG-2020 | reverse complement strand
ACCATTTAATTCGTTGTGTAATTAATTTTGAAATTGGAAATTTACGACGGTTCGCTTTACTATTCGTACTTCCTCTAAGATTCACTGTAGCTAAATCGGGTAATTTTTCATTTTTCAGTAGACTGTTTTTGCATATCTGTATCGAATTCTACAAAAATTTGTGCAATGTACAAGCATAATTATTTGGCCGTTGTTCTTAAGTTATAAGTTATCATTAATATACCTGAAATATATTTCATTTGATGATTAATGATTAAATATTATCTACACAAACATTTCATACTAGATAGCACAAAAGACGTATTAACTAACAACTCGGCATCATTTTTTATATTTTGAACCATATAAATTTAGTCAATACTGGATTCCACTCTTATAAGTTACTTTCAACTATTTTTCAATGATTTGTCCTAATGAAGATTATAGATTACATGTTCGAATGCTGGGCAAAGTTATTTCCCCTGTATAATCTCATGAACGTATTATTTATGATAGACGATACTTTGAGCATATTAAAACAATAGAGATTATGGTGTCCAAGTTCGTTAATACATAATAATAAAAGTTAATGAAGCCTTGATTAAAATGCTACTCGTACTCCCATTGAATATAGATTATATGGACTGGATCTCTACTATAGCTCATTAAAATTTTGATAATCCTTCAACCAGTCCCAGATTATCATCTAAACAGCAAATAAATCATCGCCCATCGTCATCGTCCATTCCCAAACTACCAATATTTCCGCCTCCTCCCACCTGCAAAAGCAAGGAATTTTACCCATGTGTTTCTATACTTTTTGGCAAAAACGGAGTGAACAGTGAAACTACTACATATACCTACACAGGTTCACCACCACATTATCATTTGCTGTTGTTGAGCCCCATACATGACACTGCTATAATGTTGCATTAAAATGAGTGGGTGTGTGTGTAGACCGAGAGAGATGTAGGCATTTAAACGGTGAATCATCCTCATCATGATCATCCTCATCGTCAGCCACATGCTGTTTGTTCGTATGAATTGTGTATTACATTGTTACTGCTTTATCCCAGCTCACCTCGTCGGGTACAAAAATACGGAAGACAATGGATTTCTCTCGAAACTCCTTCAACTGTTTGATGGTGTCTGGGTGTACGTGTACAAATTTAATTAATTTATTGATTACCAACCGTCTATTACATCAATTGCTTTTCTCTACATGTTTACTTGGGTTTAAATGCTTGTTAGTTCTCCTTCTATCCTGCTGCTCAACCTAACCCAATATCTTCTCTGCTGCTTTACTACGCTTCTTGTCGGGAAGGAATGAAAGAACGTGTACATTACATAATACGCAATGTTTCATGACGAGCAATGAGTCTGTTTTTTATCTTCAGCAAGGAAGACAACCCAAGTGGAAGGCACTTGTTTGTGAATGTATCAAACTCACTCACTCACACACACACACACAGAGAGAGAGAGAGAGAGAGAGAGAAGAGAACAACCAAAGTGAAAGACAAAAGAGGAAGTAAGCCAGAGAGAAACGGCAAAATGCACAGTTGCTGAACAAGAGGTGAATGCTCTTTTTCCTTCAGAACTGAATCTCTATAATATTGTGTTCTCTCTCGCTCGACGACGTTGCACGCTGTAACAACAAACGTAACGTAGGCTTTGCGAAAAAACGAAAAAATATTCAGAGTCAATTCGATAGTAATAACAACAGCAGCAGCAGCAGCAGTGGTACTAGTAAGTAACAACAACAACGTGATCATCACCTCCACTTGGGCTCACCACCAGTTTTGTAAGCAGCAGAGCTCTAAATATTATAGGCCTGCTTCAACAAACGTCTCTAAACAGCAAACAGATTACAGATTAAAACGAAACCGCATAAAACTGTGTACAGCAGCGAAGCGAGATAAAAGCGAGAACTACCCCCTTCTGATATACGATTAAAAGAGCTTCAAATGATGCATCAGTCTGGTGGAGAGTGGAGAAGAGTAATAATAATAATAATGTGGGGAATAACATGAAAGAGCAACCATTTAGTGCTCAGCCAGTCAGTCAGATTTTTAGGAAACAAAGTCAGTAACGTTGCTTGCAAGAAAAAGGCAACGTATTAATTATACTCGTGACTCGCACAGCAACGCTCTTGTGTGGGGTAAAATCGGTCGTAAAGGAGGAGGAAAACTTTTTTATTGTTGCAAGGCTGTACATTTGTAGTCATGCTAGATATAGCACAAACACAATATATAATATAACTAACGACGAGATCAGACAAAAGGGAAGTAAACTTTTCTCTGTATACCTGTGCATGTGTGAACTGCGAACGTAAATAAAATACCATGTAGAATCTGGGTTCAATATAGCACACACTACTACTCCCACAAGGCAAATAAAAAGTGCAATTTTTCAAAGCGTAAACATACATCTCACTACTTAATGTTTTTACCTATGAAACGAATTGCCGTACATCACGACAGTCAACAGTGGCCATCACCATCATCATCACTTCACAATGATCCACTGTGCACACATAAGAAATCACATATTATCGAATTTGCGTTTCCACCACCATCCTAATCTTTGTTGGTGTTGGTAGAGAGTAGCTTTATTAGAAACGTTCAATTTAACATGCCTCCTTGCTTATTATTACTTAAAGGTTTACGTAGCACGCTTCGTCCTCTTGCAATTTTAACGTTACCGCATTGTTTACTGACTGTGTGTATGTGTATAAGCAAGACGGAGTCTATGTCTCAGACAGAAACAAGTTGAGAATTCCTCTGCGTTGATACTCTTTCATTCAGAGAGCTGCGATTCGAAGCCAGACTGAAATGCACAACGGTTATGTGATTCAACCATTTTACAAGAACATTGTTAGTTTCAGTTGATTAGGTTTTCATTGTTGTGCAGTGAAATTCTTGCATGTGTTTGATAACACGTATGGGATAACTAGCACCATTGTATGTGTGTGATACTCTGACCATCCTAATGAAACAATGCAAAACCCTAAGTTTTTATGATGTACTGATTTTAATTGCAAGGCTTGTTTTACCTGTGTGTGTGTGGAGCAGTAGTAGTACTGGTATTTGAGCTAAAATCGTATTTAAAATGAAAGAAACCTGGCACGTTGGTACTTGGTTGGTGTAAAATGAAATGTGAGTATTTACTCACATCACAGGTACAACGGCAATAAAAAAGTAAATGCGACCGTCAGTCATGCCAAGGTGCAGACTGTGTGCAACAACGCTACAATTGTATTAGGAAGGGATATATAGCTGGTGGCTGTAGTGGAGCAGTGGTCATCATCATCAGGCAGAGAGTTGGTATGAAGCATAATTATGATGATGACAAGACAAGATGCGGGCAAGGATAAATTATATGCCATCTTTATGCATGGACGTACGTACATATTGCCATCATCATCAGAGAAAATGCAATAAAATCGCTCATGCATGTAGCACAACAACATGTTAAATCCACCGCTCTGTACTTGCTCCTCGGCAAGTTACATCCGAATTCCGTTTTTAACGATGACGCGGACACACATATCAGGTACAGAAAAGAAAATGTTATTTTGTGGTGGTTACCATACTTTTTCATGCCGTCCCCATACACGATAGATATTATCCGTGGTAGTCTCATCATGATGAAGACGACGAAAAAAATTCCTATTATTAGGTAAATCATCCTCTTTCATCTTCTGTTGCTGCCAATAATAAAAATTTGTTACACGAGTACCTACTCTGATTACTATACAAAGGTAAAAAGGATGCATGCAGCAGCGTGGAATTTTCTTCTTTCGCCTAAAACAAGCCGCAACCTCAATTGTACAATTATACTAATTTTCCACAGAAAAATGGTAATTTTTTTTCCTTTCCCAAATCCTGAAATTTACAACTTTACCAATTTCGCCATCTCCGTGTAAAGCGTTATTTTTATTCCCTGCGAAGGTTCATGTGTGCAGCACAGCTTAAATTTCCTTGAATGCTTCTCTCTCATTTCATTTCAAATTGTTACATATTCTCAAAAAACTAACATTTTTCTTCTCTTAGTAAATGTTTGAAGCTTCACACTGCGGAAAGCGGAGTTGAAAACGGGGAACGTTTTACTAAAACGTTCAAAGATTTTCTCCTTGATAACTGCCTACAATTTAGAATATCCTTGTTCCGTGCCATTTTCACGTTGATCATTATTCGAAGCCGAAAATAACCCAAATACAACTTTTTGTTGTCTTCGTCCATGAATGTCCCCCGTTTTTCTAGAACTTGGACCATGCAAAAATGCAAAACTACATGGCTTCTCTTTGTGCTGATTTCTAAATAGTGAATAGTAGGTTGTTGTGTTGTTGGAGAAGGTAAAGCAACTCATTGTTTGCGACCGTCCATCGGCAACCGTACCATACATGTTGTTTCTTTCTACAAATATTCCTGTATTCCTCCCATGTTGTGTCTCTAGGTTCTCTCTCTCTCTCCCTTTATAACAAGTTGAAGTAGAGTAATAAATAGACATGACATGGTCTCTCTCTATGTTCATATGATCCAAAAAATAAAAGAAAGAATACCTTACAATTTCTACACAAGTGCATGCACACCACACAGTGGAAACAGACGTAATATTGGACTTTAAAATTTGTGTAATGTGTGCAGTGTGCATGCAATGATTGCAATGTAGTGATATGTGTGCAGTAGTTTTGTAGTATTTACAGTTTTGTTTGATGATGATGTTGATGTTGATGATCCTCTCTTCTAAAAGTGTGTCTAGCAAGCAGCAGTCTCTATAATGTGTTGTGAAGACCCAACATGTGAACGAATCTAGAGGAGAGAGAAGAAATATGCGTTTGACTGAATATTGCTGTGCTACTGTTGCGGACACGAAAAAACGGTGATAATTTTTATAACATTTTGCAAGATTGCAGAGAGCTGCAGAGAGCAGTAATGGTAATAATAATATAATATTAAGTACTCTATTATTTACAGCAAGTGCATTGTTGAATATTGAAAAATCCTCTCTCCCTCTCTCTACTGTTGTCTATTATTGCGTTGTTCTTGTAACTTGTAAGTAACGAAGCAAATGGCAAATAAATGCAATAATTGTAATAATATTATGTAGTATACAAGGGCATACACGTATAAAATAGCTGGGTAATTATTACGATGAGTGGAGGTGAAAAATCGTTATATTTTTTATTGAGCGTAAGCATTTTTGTAGAGGATTAATAAGAATATATATGTGATATTGGAGTAATTACCACAAAAATACCAAGAGAAAGATCTGGTGAAGGTTTAATACGTTTTCAGTAGAACTCAAAAACGGTATGTGTAAATGTAGAGAGAAGTTGCTAAAACGGAGAGGGTGAGTGGGTAGGAGGAAGGAATATTACAAATTAATGAACGTGTAACGTAACCAAACTACAATTGTTTGAGATTTTAAAACGTTTAAAAATAACAATAGGGGAAACACACGTACACGAAACACAATCACATACAAGAATCACAAGAGGAGATTTGATGCGGGGGAGTGCAGTCAACAGTAGTAGAAGTGGAGAGTGGCAATTATTGTAAAAAAAATGTTAAAAGTTAAATGTCAAATGTAGTGTGTGCGGAAGTTAGTTTAATAAGATAAAGAGGTCCATTTAGTTGAAAAAGACGACAACGATAAAGTCAAACAATACTGCAGCTGCTTTCAGATTCAGGTAAATAATATTTAATATAACTAGAAGATTGGACTGAAGATATACTATTAGGTGTGTTTGCTTTTTATTTTTGCCGATTGTACAATATTTTTTTAAATTTTAGTATTATTAGTGTATTTATAAATTATTGTAATTGAAAGTGAGGAAATCTCCTGTCTGTACGGTCCTGAGAATTTGAATTTGGACGGCGTTAATAATGAACAAATATTTTTTATTAAGCTGTCTATAAGAAGAAAAATGGGTTTTATTTCTCATTAGTCGTTAAATATGTGTGTGTTTCCGTTTTCTATTAGCCCACCAGCTATTTGCATCGGTAAGAATGTCTTGCAAAAAGTTGTGCACGGGAACACGTTTTGTTTGTATATTTTATATTGGTAATAATTGACATTGTCATCTACTTATTTTAATTTTCGGATGTTTGATTTTGCTAGTGTTCACCAAAGTGTCTTTAGTGCTGGTGCAAAGGAATGTACGCCAACGCAGAAGTGAATTTCTGAAGAAGCCTCTACTTATATCAGGATTTCTGCCTTGTCAATGGAAACATGCTAATTTTGGAAATGAAGCTCAATCCAGTGCATCTAAAAACTGATTTAATCCGTTTAGAATTGTTGCTTCCTGTGGGTTAACTATAACACATCAGGACGACCATATTTGGTGCTTAATTTAATTCTTAAAGCAGGTAGGTTTTAACTTACAGAGTGAGCTTTATACACAATCAGAAAATATGCATGAGCCATTGGGCACACGAGTGTCGCTATATTTTGATGAACATTGTGCTTTATTCCGTAATTATAACATCTTACATCGCTGCAGTTTGTACTCTGTTGGAGGAACTTATCTATGACTAAATTACTGTGCTTTTAATCGTTATTGTTACTCTTTACACCCTGTTTCATAATAAAAGCGTTTTTGTCAATTTCACAAAGTAATGGGGCTTTATAATTTTGTAAATTACAGCTGGTGTGCCGTGTTCTCACCACGGCAGTTCGCAGTTGCCAGTTGCTGTGTATAGTCTGAATTGTTGGAACCTTTCTGAATCCCATATAAACCTTGATTGTCACCCATTACCAAGATTCTTGATACAACAATGGACACCGAAGTGCTCTTGAAAAAAGGACATCGAGGCGCAGCTGCATACATTCATGCAGAATGTTCACGCTCCACTCGCCCGGAAACGTTAAATAAATTTATGGATAACCTTTTAAATCCCATGAAGGATATTGACAACTGGGAGACAATAGAATGGTGCAAGTGGCTAATGGCAGGGGGCTGCACCCCTGATGAATTTGCAGCAAATGGTAATAAAAATTATGCCAAACTATAATATTTTTTTTGAGAACCGGTATGTCAATTTGTCAATTGTGTAAAAGAGTATTTACATGGTTTTTTTTCTTTGGGGTTTATTTAACTATAGTTCGGAGATATGATAATGCTACAACTTGTGGCTTAGTGTGGACTGCCAATTTCGTGGCTTACCGATGCCGTACATGCGGTATTTCTCCTTGCATGTCTCTATGTGCAGAATGCTTCCAGCGGGGAAATCATAAAGGGCATGACTTTAACATGTTTCGAAGTCAGGCGGGTGGTGCTTGTGATTGCGGTGACACGAATGTAATGAAGGAAACTGGGTTTTGTTATCTGCATGGTCCTCAAGCCAATTCTCGGCATAGACATGGAGCAGGCGGAAGTCCCGAGGATGAAAATGCAGCTCCTCCAGATCTTTTGTGCGTGGCAAATGCCATGCTGCCCCGTCTCGTCCTCCGGCTCATTCAACACTTAAGACTGAACAGTACATCTTTAAATGGTTTACTGAGTGCTGTAAATTCAGCAGATAGATTTATCGACATGCTCCACCACCTGAGCAGTATGGGAGCTGCAATGCGCCAGGTGATTACGCATGCTCTCACAAATCCTCAAATCTACAAAACCCTTACCGAACCCGTTCAAGGTTCTGTCTCTGAAGAAGTGTTTGAATTCATGTGCAACACCAAAAAGACTTACGAGGAAGCTTTAACTTCCCTCAGATTCAAGTACAGCCCACCTGACCAAAAACTTATTGCGCCACTGCCGAACTCAATTAAGTGAATGGCTTCACTTTGTTACTTCAGAAATGACACAGAACGATTCAATGCAAGTCTCTTTTCATTTGCCACTCCACCGATACTTTTCAGTTTTCCTTTACCAAGCAGTCCGAAACCAAGGACTTTCTCTTGCCGAATTGCTACCTCCCCCCAACGAGCTTAAATCCATGGTCCAACATCCTCTCCGTGTGCAGACAGCTTTCTATGAGATTGTGAGTGGAATGTGGGTGAGAAACGGACTACAGATAAAGGGTCAGGCCATGACCTACATTCAGTGTCACTTTTGTAATTGTACTGTGGATGCTGATTTGTCCTTGCTCCAACTGGGAATGATGTACCTACCTCGTGCCGAGTTCATTAACTCGGTAATTGACAAGTACCACGTGAGGGAGTCTTTGAGCATTTCCTCTAGTGTGACAAACTCGTACCTGGAACCTGATCAAGAGATGTTAATGATGGAAAACTGCCTCATCTTCCTTGCCACGTTATCTTCCATACGAACTGCACTTGGAATGTCTGATGGCGACTTGGTTACATTGGAGATGGTAACCCTCCTCTGCATGGGAGATAAAACTCACAGTCAGCTCATGGAATTGATGCCTGAGAGATGTGGCAACAGTTCCCAATCTCGAGATTTCGAAATGGTGCTAGCTAAAGTGGCTGACTATAAGGCCCCGAACTTTGAGAGCAGTGGGAACATGCTACAAGGAATGTACATGCCCAAGTCCTTCATTTGGGAGACACTCTACGATCCTATTTACATTCTGCTTCGAGCAGTTCATCGTCGAGATTTTCAAACAAGCTTGGACCGGTTCACCGAATTCGCCAAGCAGTCGGGCAAGTATAAAGGTTCTAGTCCGCCGTGGCCACCTTTTAGAGTTCCACCAACTGTCACCGATCCATACGTAGACCCGAGACAAATCTTATTGACTAAAGTGGTTCAGGGAATGTTATTTGTTATCTTTTACAAAGCTGTACACACCAGCCAACTCTCTGACCAGGTTGTGGCCTTATCCGTCTATTTGCTGGAGATGGCAATTACTGTTTGTGACAGCATGATTGGAGTTAGTTCTGTTACACCTCATGAGGCTCTGTATGGGCGGTGTGATATGGATTTTGGATCGTGGTACACCACTGACTGTCTGTTAGCTAATATACGAGCCGAAGTTGATTCAGTTTTAGTGAAACCAGTTAGCACTCCTCGCGGAGGTTCCGGATCTGACGAAGTTGTCAGCGTTGACGAAATGGAGGTAGAGAGTTTTGAGGGCGACTCTGACTTTTATGAAATGGAACTTCCCGCACCAGGTGCTTATAACTCGGGAGACTATCCCATGGATGGAGGTCCGTACGCCGCATTAACGGAAGCCGGTGCAGGTGGTGCACAGTCCATGAATCTTCCTGTAAACTTATCTTTGGCGTTAATGCCACCCCTCGGCCCTAGTAATTTATTGCCACCTCTAGGTTCCAATAACTTATTGCCAACAACCGTGGGCAACACAAATACTGCATTAGCAGTTCGCGCTTCCCCCCAACAGCAAGGAGGAGGACACCACCCTTTCCATTCTCATTTACCAGCTCCCCTTCAAGTGGCACTTGCAAGACAAAAACATGTGGCGAATCTTCAAAAAAAGGATATGATGGAACGAAGCAATTCAATGAGTGGTAGCCAAGCTCCTGTAGAAGTTGTTATAAATGACAGCATGATAAGTCTTTTGTTGAGACTCCACTCCAAACTTTCCGGTAGTCCAGACAGCTACGTTCCATTTTGGGAAACACCTGAAGCCCATAAAATTCTAAGTGAAGCGGAAAGCTTTGAGGGGCTTTTGTTGGACACTTGTGACCATTCGTCGGGAATGTGCTGTGATAATCAAGACATGATATGCTGTCTGAATAGTAACCACGATTTGCCTTCTTCCAGTAGTAGTGCTAGTTCTGAACTGAATAATTTGAGGCTGACCGGAGAAGGTGGTGGTAGACGGATAAATTACCAAGTTTTATACAATCTACTAACAAATGGGCAGGACAGTAGGATTGGAGATGGGCCGTTTTTTGTGGCCAAACTCCTTGATAAAATTGCTGTCAAGGATGATACTTGTCGCGAACACATTATCAACTCGCGAGAGCGACTCTGGCCACGAAGGAAACTAGAAGCGGAGGAAGAATCCAGGGTGAGGGAAGAAAAGGAAAAGGAAGAGCGGCGAAGAAAGGCAAGAGAAAGACAGTCTAAACTGATGGCAGAGTTTGCGAAAAAACAGCAACTGTTTATGGCAAAGGCGATGACTGAAGAATTCGTCGAGAGTAGTGGTCCTTCCTCTACTCAAACAGCAGAGTCAATGGGAGGAGGATTAGACAGCTCTTACGAAGGCATGGAGGGAATGAATACACCTTCCTGTATGGGAACTTCGACAATCAAGCCAATCGAATACGATTGTGTAATATGTAGTCAGACAACACCCAGCACGAGTGATAATCCGGTAGGTCTAGTGACCCTTCTTCAACCATCTTCTGTATTGGGACATCGGCATAAGACCGGAAGTGTGTTGGACAAGTTGCCTACCTGTAGTACAGAGGAACAGGCTAGTCTTAATGCTAGGGATGAAATCATGTGTGCTCATAATGAGCGAAGAGTAGACGAGTATAAACAGCATTTTGACGACTCCAGTTGGTTACTGTCCATTTCCGGCGGATGGGAAGGTGGAGTTCATGTTCAGACTTGTGGCCATCACATACACATGGATTGTTTGAAAGGTTACCTGACAGCATTGAAGAGTCAACAGAGACAGCACAATATTTCTGTGGACCGGGGAGAATACCTGTGTCCTCTGTGTAGACAACTAGCCAATTCATTTTTGCCGTTAAGTCCAGAGTTTGGAATCAGACAAAGCGCGCTAGTGAAGGATAGAAAAGTTCAGAGTCATCATGTACCTGTGACTCCGGAGGCGACAGTTCCGGAAATACCACCCTCCCCTGAGAGTAACGTTGCGTTAGAAGTTGTCAAATTACTGCGAGAGTACCCCTTTCCTACTGTTCCATGTAAAATGATGGACGCCATGACCAAGACGATGGAGGAAATGACGAACGCCACCATTTTGAAGTATAGACAAGTGGGAAATTCCAAGGATCCCAAAAGTATTCTTCTGTTTGTCAATTCTATAGCCAGGACGAATTTGGAGCTGGAGTTAACATTGAGAGGTGGTACGCTGTTGACTGAACCCCAACCGTCAACGTCATCTTCAGGAACATTGCCGACGTCCACAGCTCCTAAAAGATCCTGCATTGGTAAGTTTACAACCAACGGGTGATATAATTTTTTGATAACTAATGTTCATTTTCAAATTATACACATTTATAGATAAATTAATAATATAATTTTATATTAATTGTTCCTTAGTGCCTTTACTACACGTTCTGGGTGTCCATTACAAAATACTGTCAACTGATCATTGCGCACCCAAAATTTGGGAACGCGTTTTAGGGATTCGTTTTCTACCTGACACAACCATTATGCCCATTGATCGGGACGTGCCAATGCTGCTTCGGGATCCCGTTACAACACTCCTTCACCTTCTCATGCAGTTACCAATGCACGTGGATTTGGCCTACTTTACCAGTATAGTCCAGGGAATCTACAACTTAGTATACATTGAAGTCCTTTGCAAGTTAAGCAGTACGATGAAGGAGAGCGAGAGAAATCACTGGAAAATAAAAGCCAGTCTTCATTCTGTTCCCAACCTGAACAAGTCCTTCTTCCTCCTGGGCACAGTAATTCGATATCTGGAAAAGAGTCCCATGTACCTGCCTGACATTGACTTGGGATGCATGATGGACTTAGGAGATGCCACAGACTCTGGAACTGAACCAATGGAAGACGAATTGGAACATTTAATCCAATCGTACCTTTTGCCTTTCTTGAGAATAGCCAGTCTTCTAAGGCATCACATTTATGAGCAGCAGCTTCCTGAAGTCAGTGGAATTGAGCACGAATTTATCACCCTTACTGACTTTCTCAATCTTGGCGTGCATAACAATAACGACGAACCCGTTGGTCTTATTTCACCACCAACATCTCCATGCTCGCCAGGAACTAGTTCACATGCCATCCATCGTGCACGTGTAACTAGAAGTAGTTTTGATGGTGGTAGTAGTCTCCTTTCTAGGAAAGCACATGATTTTCTACACTGGATATCTCCCACTCCACTCACCGCAATCTGGACATGGTGCGAAGAGCTGACTGGTTTTATTAGTCGAGCTCAAGTGTCTTCTCGGTACCTTATACAGAGTCAGCATGTACTGTGGAGTCAACCAAGACTGATGGAGCTTCCAGAGGCATACGATGTCATTTTCCAGTATTACCATAGGAAACAGTGTCCCAATTGTAACACGGTACCAAAGGAGCCCACCATTTGTCTAGTGTGTGGAACAATGGTGTGCTTGCGGGAAGTGTGCTGTAAACATCCTACTACGGGCGTTTGTGAAGCAATACAGCACTCCATTGACTGTGGAGCTGGCACTGTTATGTACCTGTCGGTGAACTCCAGCACTATTGTGGTTGTAAGGGGTCGTAGAGCCTGTCTCTGGGGGTCTGTTTACCTAGACACGTTCGGGGAAGAGGATCGAGAATTAAAGTATGTTTTGTGTACATAAAAATGTTTCCGAGCAGTAATGCAATTTAGTTCGTGTTTTAATTCCTTGATTTCTCTTGCAGACGGGGAAAGCCGCTATTCCTGAGTAAGGAACGCTACGCTTTGCTGCATCAACAATGGGTTGCCCATAGATTTGACCACACCAATAGGAAATGGATTTGGCATCGGGATAACCTTTGAATAACTTAAGTTGTCGATACAAATTCATGGCTACGTCTTTGAAATCCCTACGATACCTTCTTGTGCAATTTCAAATAGTTTAATATTGTAAGTTCTACCTGTGGGGCTACATAGTTCTAGTGATTCATTTTGTTTAAGAAATTGCTTTTTTCTTGCGATGATAAATGCTCTCTCTTTAAATCAAAACAAGATTTATACAGCTATCTAACCTTATGTATTACAACACCAAATTAACATCCGAGTCACATTTTTTGCAGCATAATTTTATTGGAACTCTTTAAGTCAAGTGAGATAATATACCAAATAAAAATATGTTATGTTATTGAAATGCCCTTTTTGTCTTTTTGTAAGTGTTTTGTTTTGTTGTATATGTAGCTAACTTTAAATCTATTTAAAGAAAGGGATATTTTATAGATGACGTTTGTTCAGTTTGTTTTTTGCATTTTTCGCGACATGTATTTGTGTCGGAATGTTTGAACCGACGATGTCACCTTTATAAAGAAACAAGATGTATTATTATTATTGTTATTGTTATTAATCAACACATCACAATATACACACGGGCTGGAAACTTTCGCTTTAATCGGAGCCTTGTAGCATTTTAAATGTATAATTTTATATAATAAGGCATGCGAATGGTGTGTGTGAGTCATGAGTCAATGTGCAATGTATATGACTCATTATTGGTTTAAAAACATTGCTCACCTGATACTAAGCTATATTTGTTCATTTTTTACAACAATGGTTGTGGTTTATCCATTTGCCCGTATTCTTATTTTCAAAATACATGTCTGTCCCGTTTTGTTGAACTGAGTATTATTATTATTATTACTATTATGTAACTTTTTATGTCTTGTTACACGTGCAGAACATTAACATTATTACGATTCAATCCAGTGATTGACCCTTAAAACGTGGTTTAAGCGAAAATTCATACAATATAATAGAGAGTGGTATGCACTGTGAATATAGCAAGAATTCTACCTAAAAATATATGCATAATTTACACACGGTAAAAAGTGAACAGTGAGAAGAAAAGAGTCATCTATATTATAATAGTAATATCGTTATCAAGTATTGTTTGTTGCATTTGTTTGTTTTCTTGAAGAGGTATTAAAGTACATACTACTGGATAGATTTAAATGACGTCCGAATTTAGGTACATGCTAATAAGGAACTATTGTTATTATAGTAGGTTTAAGAGAAGTAATGTATGTATGTACTGTAATAATTTGAGTACACTACATAAAGACAGCAGCAATATGCAGGTGTAAGTGAGATAAAGTAAGATTATTATAAAAAGAAACGCAGTGAAAAAATAATACTCGTGTCGCAATGCTTTCCTTTTCTCGCCTTTTACATGCATAATACATATAACATATTTAGTACAGCAGTTTACATACATATAAATCGTTTAGATTACAAGAATAAAAATTTTATTACAAGAATGATACTTTTATTCAATAATAATAATAAATGAATGATAAAAGAGTGCTATTATCTATTAGTATTAAATTCTTTGTTATAATATTGTAATCTCGTAAATAAGATTAAGAAAAATTAAGGATAAACGCATAAAAATAATAATAATAATTGTATTGTATAAAATGTTACAAAAATGCACCTTTATTTCACACATGATGAGTATATTATAACGTGGAATAATTTCGAGTCACATAAAAAAATACTTGTTTGAGTTGTTGTCTGTATATGCTTGTACTACTGATGCTAATGATGAGTTAGATAAGGTGGCCTGTTACAGTAAATGTTACATTTTGATTAGTTAAACTCAAACATGCACACATGAAAAATTTATTACCTGTCTGATACTTTCTATATTATTGAATACTTTAATTATGTATTATTTCTTCCCAAAAACGTGGCATTCAATAAATAAAATGCTACCTGCACACGTGTGTCTGTTCGTATTAAAAGTTTATCATGCATACAAGTACGATTGTGCATACACCTTTCCATTTCCACCTTTCATGTCTTCAATAAGATTTAAAATTGAGGAAAGGAATGTGTGCGTGCATTACCGTTGCGTAATACGTCTGTGTCCTGTGATTTGTGTGGCCAAATTTAATTATTTTTCACACGTTGATTCCCAGTTTCTCACAGTCTGTGGTTGATAGTGATCATTTTCTTTCAAAGGAAACCAATCCAGCTAGCTTGATTGAGATCGTTAACATTTGCCAGAAATTTTGCGCCATTCACACGCATGCAACACAAACGCAGCCAACATGTCTTGGCCTGGGCAAAAAATACAACGCAGATATAGCAAAAGAAATTGCTAAAAATATTTCAGGTTGGTCGTCATAATAGTTGTCGTAATGGATAACGGAGAACGGTGTATCATCATTACCTCGTTACATATCGGCTTCGTCACTATCTTGGCTTGCTCTCTCATTCATCCCATTATTCCCACATTCCAAGCTGTCAATGTCAATAAAGAGGAAGAAGAATTCCTGGCATGCTGAGGAAAAATGAGCTAACAACATCAACAGCAGCTATAGATCACATGAGCAGACATCAGCTGAGGATGCTCTCATTTTTGTTTTGTTGTTTTTTGGAGTTCTCTGGGTTTAATTAATGTGACGGGCTCATAATTAAGCGCCTGTACATTAGTATATTAACAGTCCATTCCGTGCCTGGAGTTCTCATTTTAACTACTTTAGTAGTGGTTGTAGAATAGTGGTATCTAGAAAAAAAGTTAGGGAACAATAATGGTAGCCAACGGCTTGCTTCTGTTGACCTCCACAACAAGAAGCCTACTTTCCTCTCACCGACTTAAGTACAACTTGATTGCAGCTAGTACCAGATTGACAAGTGGCGTTCTCTATGTATATCATTGGTTTCCCCCCGGAGGAGGGGGAGGTGCCGGTGTTGCGGCTTCAGCGGGATCATCACTATCATCAGCGGCTACAACAGACGAGCATCAAATTAGTAGATATAGTCGAATCTCCTCCAAAATATATAGCAATGCGCAGCAATACTGCCCCAAGCCAGACATAAGATTCCTTTTCGAAAAGTCACTTGAGAGCAATGCCCGTCCTAGTGTACCCATCGATTTGGTTCTAGTTGAAATGCAAAGTGGACCAGAAACGAGCCCGATTAGCAGAAGCGTTGTTAAAAATTTTGTGGAGAATAACTTTCGAGTTTCCAGTTCGGATTTTGCAATAGAGTTTATTGAAAGTGACCAAGAGACAAATGAAGAAGAAAGCCAAGTGCAGGCGAGCACATCTCCGGCATCCTCGGAGGGAACACCTATCATGGAGGCAAACGAACAAGTTCCGTTTGCTCAGCTGTATCCCAAAGTGGCCCTGGGAGGAACCTTCGATAGAATGCATGTAGCACATAAAATACTGATTTCAGAAGCCGTGCTGAGGTGTAGGGATGAACTAATTATTGGTGTTACCGACGATGAAATGATAAAAAGTAATAAAATTGTACCAGTACCATAATCTTTTACCTTTCTGTATATTTCCAAATTAGATTCCATTTATATTTTGGTGTAAGCATTTTTGTGTATGTCAGGTAAGCTATTGTATGAGCTAATTGAGCCATGCGACCGGCGATTGGAAAGGGTGAACAACTTTCTGCAGGATGTGGCCCCACGGGTAAATGCTAGAGTTATACCAATCAACGACCCTTTTGGTCCCACCATTGTGGAAGAGGACATTCAACTTCTCGTTCTTAGTCACGAAACTATTCGTGGAGGTGACAAAATCAACCAACTTCGCCAGCAAAAACAATTTCATTCTCTGGATGTCCATTCCATTCAATTGTACGCAGACGCTAATAAGGAAAGTGAGCACGAAGAGGACAAGATAAGCTCAAGTTCGCAAAGAATACGAAATCTGGGAGATCGTCTGAGACCACCTGTATATAAGAACTTAATTACGATTGAATATATTCTTTTTATGTAACATAAGTTGGATAAAAGAGTCTAATAAGAGCATTTGATTCATAGCGCAAGTCTCCAAGCCTTCCTTATATTATCGGTTTGACTGGTGGTATCTGCAGTGGGAAATCTACGCTTTGCCAATATTTGGAAACGCTAGGGATTCCCTCTATCAATTGTGACCATTTGGGTCATGAGGCGTACAAATTCGGTACGTCGTGCTTCCAACAAGTTGTCCAGGCTTTTGGAGAAGACATTTTGTCTGAAAATGGCGAGGAGATTAACAGACGAGCTCTTGGTGCTAAAGTGTTTGCTACCCCTGCGGAGCTTTCCAGACTGAACGGAATTGTATGGCCGGAAATTCGAAGACTAATCTTGGAACGGATTAATCATCATACTCAACAGGGGGCTAAAGCTATTGTATTAGATGCCGCCATTTTATTGGAAGCTAAATGGGACGAGCTGTGTCACGATGTGTGGGTTGTGATTATCCCAAAAGAAGAAGTAAAAATGCAACCCTTTTTATACATTAAATATATAGTTATTAGTCTCACATTCATTCATTCATTCATTCATTCACATGCTGTGGTTATATTTATTTATTTATTTAGGCCATTCGCCGGGTACAAGAAAGAGATAATATACCAAAGGAAGGCGCAGAACGTCGTGTGCACTCGCAAGTCAGCAATCATGAACGCGTAAAAAGGGCAACTTTTGTATTTTCGTCATTCTGGGAACATGACTTTACTAGAAGGCAAGCTAACAAAGCTTGGCTTCAAATCAAGCCTGTAATAGACTCTCTTTGATAAAAAAAAAGCCTGCCGAGGGATTAAGGCGTAATTTTAGCAAAATTATTGACATCAGTTTTTGTGATATCCACGCGATTTAGAAAAAAATCTATTTGTTCCGGATGCCGAAGTAAAATTAATAGTTGATTTTATTGTGATATGCCCTATAATCAGAGAATAATAATTGATTTAGGAAGTTGATTTTATGAAGGTGGTTAAATTGCAATCAGAACTAATGGAAAATATAGACAAACTGGGTTTCGCACGAAAGTTGGGAACATATTTGAGTTTTGCTAACTTTTTGAAAATATATTCCTAGAACTAGCTTTAAATTATAGGGCAAATCCAAATTTTCCAACGACAGGGATTTTAATAAAATAATATTTTTCTAGCGATAATAAACAGAATTTTTACCTGTCTACTAGCCTAACTCACACAGACATTATCACCATCACTCTGGGAAAAGGAACTGATATTATACATACTACAACTACACTCTCTTCAACACTACTAAATGAATCCGAATATCAAACTATCTCTATTGTGCCCTTCAAAGTCACTACCACACAGTCTGCTGTATAACAATACATTAATAATGATATGTAACGGTATATTTTATTACACATGATATTATTGTCATTCTTCTTAAAAAATGTTCTCGTACAAATTTTTCTACATCGTTGTGAATCGTCATCGTGGGTAGATGTGTGACTCCTTCTAGATAATCATGTAGACATTGTGTAGAACTAGTGCGTAGGCACGGCACTTTGAGGAAGTTGCTGTATTTGGGCTGCTGTTACCTTTGGGATGGTTATTGGGATGCATCCTGTCAATTCAAAACTCAACGAAAACTGTTAGTAAGATATATAGGTATACAACTGTTTGCATGTTACAACCACAGTGCATGATTATATCAATATGTCAAATATACGCCATCATTCGCTATTGAAATGAAGAAAAATATAAGATTACTGGTAATAATAATAATACTCTTGAATAACATGATTACGTCTCCTACAACTAGTTAGACATTCGTTAGAAATACCGCGTACCAAAAAATGTTTTGGCATCATGTTAAACCTGGTAGATGTAACATGTAACTATATCTGCATCATGACGTCACGAGTCCGTGAAAATAGCAGAAAAATAAAGAATCAGTTCATAGAACCCAAGCAGCCATACATTTTAATTATTATGGAAGCGTTGACTGATTGTTTGATTCCTAAGTTTAAATATCACGAGACGTATTAATTATTTTCTCATTTTTATTCGGTTTCTCTTTACAACATTGCCATTTCTGCCGACTTTGCATAAATTAGTTACGTCACGCGACTTTTTGCCATTTTTGTCACCCGCCCCACTGACCCAACTAACTTGAATTGAATAGAGGACAATGACGGAATGAGCTAACGGAATGAAATCAATAATGAATATCAACCTACGTTTATACGTAAACTGGACCGAGTATTTTATTTATCCAAGCTCCCCCAAAAGTATTCTTTAATCACCACGTGTAGTAGTAGTCATTGTGGCTTTAGGAAGAAACAGGGTAAGTTAAACGTATGGGTTTTCCATAATATTGCTTCATGTTGTATACATAATTTCCCTTGTTAAAAATGATGTTTACCTGCGTGCTAGAACAGAGTTACATCGAAACCAGACAACATTGTTTACTTGTGGGATTACCATAAATTGTTTGATCAACGATGACGCGGTATTGGTTGAAAGGTTTCCCCTTCCCGTTATATGTTCGTTCCTCCCATGCTATTTTACATTTTTTTTAACGTAATAGCTAATGCTGCTGATATTTCGCCTATTTTGCACGTGAAGCCGTAGGAAATTTCAGAGTGACCACCAACCTGCTGCATAAATAGCAGTGGTTGTTGCGAAAACCACTGTGTTAAATTTGGTTTCATGTATGATGCATAATCAATGAGGGAACTTTTTCCTGAAATACAGTTGATAGCGAATTTATTTTCCTTTTTCTCCATTCCAGTTGTTGTCAGTTGCATATGAGAAATCAAACGAAGGATATTTGACAACCTTCTTACTGTCTTTGACTAACAAGATTACAAAATTACAGTGAATGAGCAATGTCCGTTCTGTTATCACAGCATCATGCATGTTTC
>JAHZNE010007341.1:0-19373 GCA_027744055.1 Callyntrura sp. NNG-2020 | reverse complement strand
TTATGGGAACTTTCCCAAATAGTGAAATAATGGATGAATTATTTTATTTGTTATGATTAGTTGTTTATATTGGAAATGTTTACATAAACCTAGTGTGAAATGTTAATAAAACCTACACTTATTTCTTATGATGGGACAGACACAATGGACAGAAGTGTAAAGCCTTATCTTTCATCGATGTTTGGTTTGTGACCAAAAGATGAAAAGTAAATAAAAAACAACCACTTGATGAGAAAGTTCTTCGTTGGCATTTCTGAAATCAAATACCGTAAAACTTCTATTTTTAGTAGATGCTAAATGTTTAAACAGCGTCTTTCCAGGCCCTTCTATACTTTAGAATGCTGCTAAAAATAAAACTGACAGGGTTTTTACGGAAAATGTTATATTTACATCATCATCTTTTACGAGAATTTAATTTTCTATGCCCTCATTTTCGTCAATTTCTTCCACAAGTTGAACAGCTTCATTCATTTCCCTTTGCAAGGATCGCTGTTATTGGGTTAGCAGCTGAAGTCGTTGTGGTGTCTTTGTTTTCAATTGACCGAATTTCAAATGAAATTTCCCTACATACTTCAAACTTGTAGTTAGTAAAGCAAATTAAACGACGATATCGGATTCATGATGACATATGATCTACTATTGAAAAAAAGAGTGACAAAGTTACGAATTGCACGAGTGACGTGGACGTGTAGTGTAATCCAGAAAAAAATCAGGACTGCTATAATTAGAAGGCTGCTAAATCTGGAGAGCTGCTGTAAAAGTTTTACGGTATTATTGATAAGCACAAGAAATGTACCAGGGGAAGAATCAAGTTACATTTCAAAATGTTATCCTTTTTATGGTGCATTGCTTATGTTATACACTCGTTTAGGCAATAATAGGATTAATTTAGCTATAAGGATACATAAAAATAATCAGCGTTTAAAAGTATAAACATGTCTTTACATGTATTTACATAATAAAAACCTGAGAAATGTTACTTGTAAAAACAACAAATGCAATTGAAAGGTCATGCTATACAAATTACAATTTTTTTTTACCGATCTCAACTCCAGGCCGCACAGGAAAGTATGCTTGAAAAGCACATGGAGTAGTGCAGTTCAGACATGTCATATAATTACCTAATGCCACGAAACGAAGGTTTAAAATATGTAGTGACTATGAAAGTTGGCTGGCATGTAGTTTAAGGTGATATTTCATACGGGGGGACCCTTTGGTAAAAAAAATAGAATTTTTTTTCTTCAAATTTCGTTAGATGTGATCATTTTTGGTTAGGTTAGGATAAATTAAGGTTGAAGTTGGTAAATTTAGGTTTGGCAAATGGTCCCCCCTTTGCTTATTTTATAGAAATATCACCTTAAACTACATGCTAACCATGAAAGTTCACCTACGGCCTATGACATGTCGAACTTTTCACGCTTTCTCGGAGGGATACCGATAACTCTCCACACACACTAATTTACATTTATGTATCACTAGTTAAAACAGCCTACTGGAATAGGTTGCACCCAACTAAATAATTAGTTATGGTATGACTAATTAAGACAAGAGTGATCTTCTAATGCAAAATGAAACAAGCAATACGCAATGTCGGCCATGCAGTTTTTTATATTCACATTTTATCGTGACACAATGCAGAAAAAGACTGATGAATGATGTTAGGTTAAAAATACACTTTTCGTCGGTTACAGTGTGTACAGTACACTGTAGAGTAGTAGATTTTAATTTTTCTTGTAAGCACGAACCCTGCACATCAACTTCAAAAGTGCCGGTACTAGTACAATGTGCAATATAAAATACGAGTTAATGTATCCAATCAATATGCATAATTTAAGTAAAAACAATGAACAATACAGAATACAGAAATGTTGAATGGTTCAATGAGGTTTTTTGAGTCACAAGTTTAATGACTTTATTGCATATTAAAATTTAAACATTTATGTGCTTTGTATCAGTTTTGCAGTTATTATGAGTTGTCACATGTACTGTGCGAATTTCAGTATATGACTACATCATTTACATAACTGGCCCATAGTAATAAATGGGTTGTCGATAATCGACGCTATCATGTTCCTCCACGCTGCCATCCGGATATGAAGAACCTCGAAAGAAAGTCACAAAAAATCCAATAAAAATAAGTACAATTGCTGTATAAATTGTTGTTTTCCACCAGTAACTCTCAGGAACATTAAGAAAAGCTGATGCTGGTGATCGTGAAGGCAAATAATGACTGTAACTTTCATTATTTTTATTTTCTGAAATTTCGTTCTCAGCTTCTGTAAAAGTTGTAGAATTACTCCTGTGACTGTTTGTTGAAATTTGTTCTGCTCCTGCAGCATGGTAGGTTGAAGAATTTAGGTATTGGAATGACTCCGTAATGGACCTACCCGATTTATTATAATAGTTATTGTCGGCTTCTGCAAAAGTTGTAGGATTCCTCGTTTGACCGTTTGTTGAAATTTGCTCTGTTCCTGCAGTATGGTAGGTTGAAGAATTTAGGTATTGGAATGACTCTGTAACGGAACTACCAGAATTATTATAATAGTTGTTCCATTCATGACTTGTAGCAGCAGAGGAGCCTTTTCCAAACACAACTTCATTTCCTCTATGAAGGAATGTTTCCTGAGGATATTGAGTGTCATAACTGCATGAGATATTTCTAGGTTCTTTGGCTTGCATAGTTATGAGATCACCATTGTCGTCGAATTTAAAATTATTTGGATGTTCTTCTAGTAATTTTGGTTTACTAGAACATCTGCCGACGGAAACTTTGACCATATGAGTGTTTTTGTTAGTAACGCCATTATTAACGATTGCTTCATTATACATTTGAATAATTCTCGGTTTTTTCTCTGTAATCCTGTTCTTAAATGCTTGTAAAATCTCATTTTCATCTACAGTATCCATTACTCTGCATTGCTGCTGGCTGAAAATGTTGCTGTCTGGTAGAGCTTCGGCCACGGCCAACCTCGTTCTTTCCATTTTTCCCGTTTTATTGGTAATTTGCAAGGAAGAAATCACTTCGCCAAATTGGAAGGAACAAGGAACACTTTGTGATGACTGCAAGCCTTCAGGTCAAAATGTAGACTTAATTATAGGTATGTGTGTGTACGGAGCACCAAGCCCGGGTTTATTTTTATGTCGACTTGATATATACACATATATATTCCCCTATCACCGCTACTAGTTGCAAATTGCAACTATTTTTTGTTTTTTATTGTGCTGTTTTTGCAAATTAAATTAAAAATTTATGTAGTCTTCATCACTTTAACGATTGAATATTTTAGCTATGCTGATTGCATTGACACTGTTTTTAAATCGGTCGAGCAGTTTCGGAACAAGCGGTACAAACTTTTTCTATTAGGTTTAAGTGGTAAATCCTGTATAATTTTTGCTAAAAATATGTACCGTTTATTCGGAAATAATAATAAGGAAAATGAGGAAAACGTCATTAAAATCAGCAAACTTAAAATATCCAATCGTTAGTGGTAAAAATCCAGTCAAAATTAAAATGAGCTAAAACCGAGGACGTTATATTGTTGTAATTGGTAAATTCAGCGTCACTATCAGTGGGGGTGTGAGAGTGCAGATGTACGCCCGGCACCAAAGACTTTGTGTAAAATTGAGGCCGAGCAAAAACTTGAAATAAAAATAAACTCTATTGACATATATGGATGTTATTTGCAACCAATAGCAAATTGGCAAATTCAATGCAATAAAATTTCATTTAGTTATTTTTTTTATCACACATGCATGATGCGTGCTAGGGTTAGGGTAGGGTTGTTTTAATTTACATGTTCACACATTAGATTTAGATTTATACGGTATGTTTACATGTAGTAATGTATATACACTGTTAATACTGCATTCAAACTTAGATGTCCCCATGTTTATCTGTCTACAAGAGAAAGAACAATGTATTTTTGACTAGTGAAAACTTTTGTGCTTTTTCATATTGTCCAGTCACAACGGAAAGTTTGTTCGAATGGGGGTCACTTTTTGACAGTAATATGTAGTCCTATTGTTACAACATTTATTCTTTTCGATCTAGCCCACATTGGCGGTTTTTGAAATTTTGGTTATACAGAATCCAATTGTTCATTACTGAAAATATAAAAATAACTTGTCAATATCATTTTATCCACCATATTATATTCCCCATTTCAATATTCTCACATTACCCCATTTAACCCCATGTACCACTGGACAACCACCGTGCCAAGTCCTCCTATCTGGCTCACCGTTTTTCTTTAAGTTGTACCAAAATACTGCAGAACCCTTGACAGCGTTTGCTGCAGCTCCCAGCACTGGAAACGCCGTTTTTCCACCTTCTTCAACTGTACTAAGCTGCAAGACAACGGAAAAGTTTTATTGGCGTATTTCACATTAGATCAGAATAATTTGCTAGCAGAATGTTGCCCATTATTTTATCATAAAATTTTTATGCATTTTCAAATTAGTACTGTGGTATTTCTATTACATAAATCATAAAGGTGGCAATTCTTTCACCAAATATTGCGGTGCGCCGAGGGTCCTGTACCTAAATAGATTAAACACGCATTTTAACCACATTTATGAACATGCAACTGAAGGTCGATGAAGTCACTCTTAACATGAGTAGAGAACAGTTGGCTGCTAGTCAGAGACTGTTTGGGATATTCTGCTTTACAAATTTCGTTAACAGTGTTGTACATGATAAGCCATGCAGGTCCATCCAACAAATTTATACTCTTTGGGAGAGTATAACTGTGTAACTGTGTATGCCAACGACAATACATTTTATTTCTACTTACAGCGTCAAGATGTTCGTCATAATGGTGCGACGTGCCGTAGCACGCCACTTGAAAGTCTTCACTACTTCCATGTTTTCGAGTTGTTAATCCTGTAATTTTCTCAATTAGCTTAGTCACGCCTTGCAGACCCATCCCAGGATGCCACTGAGGTATCCACGTTTGGGATGACGTGCGCACTAAACTGACATTATCTGAAGTTGGGTCATTGTAATTGACTACTTGAGATCTTTGTAGCTTTGATATCGCGATTTTCTTGATATGGCTAATCATCTTGTCTCCGATGACCTCATATACTTGAATCAAATAAGGATCAGCACTTAGGACTTCTATTTTCATAGGATTTATATAAAAATACGGGTCTCTGGATCTTTCCAACCAGCATTTTAAGTGAGATCTTTCTTCCTCGGTCTAAAATGTTAAACAGTCATAAAGATTTTTACCGACACCATCACTTTATTCTACGCAAAGCTGCATATTACATTCGTGTTCACCTTCTCACCTGCAAATTCTCACCAGAACAAAGAGAAATAAAGTTGTATGGTATCGGGTAATCATATTCTTCCTGAGATCTAAATTTTTTGGAGATTTCCCTTATTTCTGACGATTTTTTCGATGCTCCATCTATCAATGTGGGACTAATAAGCTTCTCCTTAAAAAGATGAGACTTGGCTGTAAATCTGTTCCCTCTATCTTGATCCCACGCTTTATTATGCTTTTCAAGATTTTTTAAATAGGAAAGTCGTTACAATTACATCAAGTCGACAGCAGTAGAAATATCAATTCCAATGAGTTCGTACATTTATATATGCTCGAATTTAACTAACCTCTTTTATCGCAAATTTTATGCTTTGGTCTAAAAAGTCTAGATCTACTCCACCATCGTCTTCATGTAAAGTTTTAGTCCGTGTTAAGCTTAACCATTCCAGTGCGTAATCATGCTTTTTAAGGGCCATAGCACGAAGCCCTATTTCCAAACACTCCTCTGCCGACAAAGTTACATTGGAATGTATCGAACCAAGCACTCCTTGCGAAAACTGTGAGATTACACACAATGTCGAACAAGTTGTAGTTGTAAAATAGTAAAATCACTAAAATCAGATAATTTTTATTTTACATCCCATACCACTTTTGCGTCATATCCATTGTAGTACTGGATTCTAAATAGCGCTTCCATCGCTTCTTTCCAATCTTGATCGTTTGGTGGTGGATATCTCATCCGAACTTGTGTCAATTCCCGCCACAAATCTATATTAATATATTTTTATATTATAGTATATTTGTAACAAATCAGGCCAACAATATTAGCAGTATACCAGTTAGACAATATAAACTAGACACTAACCTTCTTCACTGTCTTCATCAACTCTCCTCCATACTTCTGGCAACGTAAGTGCAAAGCGACGTATCATTTTGTATGATGATAATGGGTTGGATACAATTGCCATTGCCTTGTCTTCAAAACTTACATGAGATCCTAGCGCACGAGTTATCATAACCGTGGTGTCTTCATAATCCTTTGCGTAGCTTATTTTTTAAAAATCATTTTTGCTCAGCATGTCTGTGATATTCTATTCATAATCAAGCTAGGTACGATTATGTTTTTTACCTTTTCAAAACTTCCATTTTGGCTTCCATCTTTTTTATGTACTTTTTCAAAGGTTTGTAAAGGGATTCCTCAGTCTTCACTAGTCGAATAAGATCATAAGGCGAGTAAGCGTAGTGAGGTTTGGGCAGAGGCATGTTATTATCACTATCACCATTCTTGTCGTCGCTCTCCCGGAAGATTTCTTTTACTAAATCTTTGTCACCCAAGAAATTCGAAGTGCTATCACTGGTACTACTACTGGTGCTGTTGTTGAAACTTGTTTCACTATGTTCACTAGACCCAGCAGCGATTAATTTCTCAAACATTTGAAGCACATCAACAAGTTCTTCATCAGAGTCCTCCACCTCGCCAGACCTCATAATCGTCATTTCATCATCCGTCAGATCTTCTCCCTCGTACATTTTTTCTATGAACTCACTTATTCGTTTTGAGCCCAGTTCCGATTTGATGGTTTTGACTATTTCCTGTTCTGAAAAGCCATCATTCAGCATGGCTTTCATTGACTCATACACAGCTGCTCCTGCGCCAGCTTTCGTTTCAATTTGAAAAGGATCATTTTCGAAACTTGACACTCCAGTAAAAAAACATATCACAGAGAACAATGACAAAAGATGTAACATTTTCGGCAGCAGGAACTATATATTGCGTGTGAGATCAAAAAATTCGTGAAAGTGTGGTTGTTTGTCACTGACTGTCCGAAACTTTAAACAGTTCTGCCAGAAATAAAAAAAAATGTGTACACGAATATTACCACTGTAGAGGTGACGCAACCCCTATGCTCATATTTTCACTCAACAATAATAATTATTATTTAGCGTAATTTTACCATTTCAAAGCATTAATCGACCAGAAGAGCTCAATGCACTCATGCAAAAATTGTCTTTAAAATGTTCTGCTTGCAGTCGACTCTACAAAAACCTCTCTGTAGTGCGGAACAAAACGATGATCGTTTAAGAGGTGTTGTCTTATCTTCATCTCTCCCTCTTCCTACTTTAGCTCCTTACACAACTACATACGAAGGTGCCAATCTACATTTATATTTTATTTATAATTTATTACTAAAGTTAACTTAATTTTATTGTATTTTTCTCCGTATTGCACAATGGTAAGTAACAAGTAACTTATGAATAAAGATCTTTTATTACACTCATTAAAACTACAACGCTCATAAAATCCAAAATTTCGTTACACACGGCAGACTCGTCACTTCATCACTTCGAGAGCATACGATACAGCTTCGGAATCCGTAGTGGTGGTGTCAATGCAAGCCTAATTATATGGCCACGATGAGAGCTGCTTTTCCATTTTCTATGAACATATCTCATACAACCACTTCTGTCTGATTTCTCTTTGTCTCCTTTCCATCACCAAACGCAACACAGGAATTCAATTTGTGCTGACTTAGAATTATTACTGATGCACACGCACGATGATAGGAACAACTACCTAGAAGTGATCTTATAGGTAAATTAAAAATGATAAAAGGGAACATGGGACATAATAGTAATGACACCAGCTACTGAGCCACCGTTGCGATGAATGAAGTTTGTAAAAAGTCGAGACGTACAATTTAAAAAAAAGGTTTCACGCAAACGTAATATGAATGAATGCGAACAAGGAACCAGTTCTTGAATGGCATGCTATCATCATACAAATCATATCGTAACTTGACAGAAGGAAAAATTGTCACTGGATGTCGATTTGTCGACGTAAGTATAATGCATTACTTTATACTTATTTTAATAATATTTAATATAATATTGTAAACCACTTAGCACGATACTGTGTCAGATAACTCTGAGATTCTGACTTTAAATCGTTCTAATCCTTTCCTAGTTCCTTCATTACAACTTTGCGCAAATAAAATGTTCGTGATTCCGTGCTGATGAAATAGTAAGATAGAACAGGATTTATTTACTGCTTTTATAAATCAATAATCGCGGATAATTTTATGCAAAACACTTTCTCATACAAGTTATTATTTTTCTGTACAGTCCATTTGTATAAAGATATCACGTTATCGGAAGGGAACGTAAAGGAAAAAAAACATGTGTCGCACATCGACACCTCCTTAAACTAAAAGCGTTAATCTACTCTGTGGCGCTGCTTAAATACAACTACTTTTATTGCACTTTGCACTCCCGATTGTCACCCATTCCACACACATAGCCATGCTTCGTTTAAAAACTTTAGTAATGAAGTGGGTCTGCGTGGTTGTATGTGATTAAAAAAAGTCTAAGAAGAAAGATCTATTTAGGTGGACCAACAAAATCTCGGTCACAACTTGACTACCTTTGTGTTATTCATTGTTTTAATTCATCCTATATATTTTCTTCACTGTTTTGTGGCATCGTGGCACACATTTCGGTTGGGGTTGATCCTTATGGTTTTTATGGTTGATTTACCATTTCCTTCTAGTAACGTTATTGAGCCTTTCTGCCGAAATCTGTTTCAAAATCAAAGAGATGTTGCAGCGGATGCAGCAGCAGCGGTGGATGTGCATTTTTCTTTGTTCTTCAACATGGTTGTACAGTAGAAAAATGCTTGTCGTGATAATCTCAGACCTAAAACCATTCAACTGAACCGTAACGATGTATAACCTAACTACAACCACTGAAACGTGTCACTTGCAATATCACACAAAAGTACAATAGATTTTTTTAGTAATGACCGCATCATTTTCGTCAATAATTATACCTGCCATAATATTAAAGACAACTTAAACTCCCACTAGACCACAGCATTTTAACCTGTATTTGTGCGCGCGCAGTAATGGTTTGTGAGACTTTAGCTCTTTCAGTAATCTTTTTTTTTGCAATTTGCAACTTTTGCAACAAGGTGCATGCAATAAAGAAAAATGAACTAACCAAGAAGACGAGAGACTTTTGCCAATGACATCCATCATCTCTGCCAACTTTAACGCAGCCCATGTAGCATGTATCGTACCAGAAAGCTATAAAACAAACAAGTAGAGAGCCTTTAGTTTGAGATCAGAGAGTTTTTTTACGGCAAACAATGTTCGAACTCCCCATCTCCCAGAAATACGTGAGGTGGAAATGAAGCATTACCTTCGTATTTTTACGCTTTTGCTGTTGCTGATCATCATATATACACAACACAATGTAGCACGTCTTGATAGAAGATTCTTGTGAGAATCGTCAAGAGATATGAAATCGTATCATGTCAGACAACAAACTGCAATGTTTTCTTTTAATTTAAGAAGGGTACAAGAACGTGTCTACGTACGTACGGATGCAATTTTTTTGCATTCCCATTTCGCATATTGCTGCGGCAAAATTTTCGACTATCAACACTCCCTTTGCTGTACTTATATTGTATGCAAATACATGGTCTGCAATGACTGACAATTGAGAGTTAAGTTATGCCCTTATCTTTTTTATTACAAAAATTACAACTGCCCAGCTACCAGACACGACGTAAAGTAATCAGTTAATGGGCTATTATAATGAAGCAAATTTTTATTTTAAAATGTGTGAACGGTACGTAAGTGTTCAGCACTATCAACTTGCTTCAAAATGTATGCCTAGATCATATCATCATTGATGGCATCGTAGAAAATTATGTTACAAAACTTGTATAGATATCGGATATTGTACATTGTACTATACCTGTGCTGTGCCAAGTCGGGAGAATCGAGTTTGTTGTTAGTTATGTAGGTTTCGTTTATCGCAAGTGCATCACGGCCATCACGGGTAAAGAAACAAAGAAATAAATAGAAATGGAATGAAAAAGTACACTTTGTACCGTTTGTAGTGACGGTTGTTCGTACTATTTTACTTTCATACTTACTTACATATGCCTAGTCAGGCAGTCAAACTTTTTTTTTAAATCCGAAGAAAACATCACATAGGGTAACGGATAGGATAAAAATCGTGTAGTTGAGTCGAGTCAGTCAGTAGCAGCTTGTTAGTGTTGAACACGACTGACATGCTTCACTAATTCACTAGTTTTCTATTATACACTCACATTCCAATTTCTAAAACTGTCAGCCAGCAGGAAACAAAAAGATAAAGCAATCTAACCTCCTACGTTTCTCTTCATTTGAATTATAGAGATGACTCGGTAAGTTATCATATCATCGCAGGGGAATCGGTACACTTTTCAAATCTAACAGGATCTATTGCAGATACCATTTAAAATAAAACTGAATATGGATAAGCTATCATTTGAAAGTAAACGTGACCGTTTTTGCCACCATTATAAAGCAAAGGGTTAAGAAAAGGTATTCATGATTGTTAGAGGCGAAACTATGCTGATTTAGCAGAGCTCGAGAGTTCGAAAGAAAAGTTCACACCATATGTCACAAGAATAGTAAAGCGGTTTACCGCTCTGTAATAAATTGATAAATATTCACACACGGATAGTCAAGTGAACGCAAGTAAAATCTAATCATGAACATACAATGATATAACTTTATGTGAAAATCGTTCGTGTAGTGACACTATTAGTGGCATAAATACAAGGAACATTATAATATCGTGCATTGTTTTGATGGCGATGGCAGTATTTACCTAAAAGTTGATTTTCGTAACTATTCCATCATAATTTCCCCAAGTTTTGATTATTCTGAAATAAATGTTAATAATATACTCTGTGAGTCAATAAATCATACATGCAAGTTGCAACCCGCATTCAAACCTTTATAAATGAAGTAAATTAGCCATTGCACGAACATTATCGTGCTCTGTAGTCATTGAATAATCAAACTTGATTGCAGTTTATATCCTTGCTAGTGTATAGTACAACCAGAAAGATACAATTCATTTTCTTCATCATTACCGATTCAACAAATTTCCAAATAATAATCTGTGCATAAATCAATACTATAAATAGTTTATTGGCCAATTAGAGGATATATTAACACCTAAAGTAATCATGCCTAAGGCGTATATGCCATGTTTGCAGTTGCAGTTCCTCACACTCTATATACTAATGCTACAAATAAAATTTGAAAAATAAATATTTTTTTATTTCGATCATCATCGATAATAATCACGAATCAGACAAGTTTTTTCACTTTCAACTCGGAAAATTAGGAGATGAGGGGTAGGCATCGTATCGTCCTTGCTGCCACGTAATCCAGTAGACCGTGTCAAACACCCACGTAAATAACGATAATAGCGGTATATACTGAATTCAAGCAGATAAGACCGTGAAGTGAAGGAGCCATGAGCTCAGGATATTTAAACATTTTATTTCACTGTGACTGAATGAGTTCTTTCTTACTCAGACCCAGAGTAAAAATTTCCTTTTTTAGTAATGATAACAGCAAAGTACTTTTTCTCATGCACTGCTAGTTAAGGGTCTTATCATACATAATAGAGGAACTCTTAAGCAAAATTAAAGTAAAAGCCACGTAATAGGTGACGCAAAATTACTCTCAATTATTCGAATTCTACGGCAAGTATTTTTATTTGATGGGGTTTCGTTTATCCATGATACCTAAACTAGAAAATCATTCATGTACATCAAAACAAACAGGGTAATAAGTTATCATGAAGCTTACAACAACCCATAAGACATTACAAAATATGTATTTATGTTTACCCATGTGGCACGTGGTGAAGCACATGAAACAGTTAACATTAATCATAAGCACGTGTAATCTACAGAATACAGAAGTTGTTTCGTTCGACTCAGATTGTTTAAAATCTCACGAGTTCATAATTGTTTATCAGCCAACTTTGCTCAATGCTACTTTTAACTTTAATGAAGCCAATAAAACACGTATGTGATGATGTACCATGTACCATCGTTAGTACACCTTGTTCAAAGTTCAAACTGCTAAACTGCACAGCACATAAACAACTTACCAAGGCATATTATATTTCAGACATATTGATATTGTCTATTAGGTGTGTATAGTATATATGCATTGTACTCGTGTAATTAAAGAAACGTGAATCAATTTTCCTTGTGATTTCATATTTCATTTTATTAAGAGAAAGCTTGTTTATGGTACACATTTCTTGAATGGTGATTAGAGTAAAAACAAGACTATTGAAATTAAATGAACAAATTAAATTAAATTGAATTAAAAAGCTTCATTCACTTGCTTTCTTTACTAGTAGGATAGTTGGGTGATTGGGTCATTTGACACTTCGTATATTAACTTTGTAGCAATCCACTTTTCTCCTGTGAAAGTATCAAATAGTTTTTTACAAGTATTATTTTGATCTAGAGATTAAGGGTATGGTAAAGATATACATATCCGTCGTGATATGGGTTAGTCTATACAACCAACTATCAATGACAGGCTTATCTTTTTAATGTAGTTTCGCAGATAAAAGTATATCAGAATATGTACCGATTAAAACAGGGCAACCTCCATGCACTGTTGGCTCTCCGTTGTCAAATAAATTAATTGCGTTATAAACTATCGCAGAACCGATCAAAGATGTAACAGATACACCTAATTGAGGAAAAGCAAACTCTCCGCCCATCTGAGGTTCGTGTAGCTAAAATAAAGCAAAACACGCCCACATGAGATATAAATTCACAAAAGGATTATGTTTATGTTGTACTCGTAAATTGAAAAATGTCAATATTTAAACGCTCATACCACAATGTGAACGGCAGAGACAGTTCTACCAATATCCTTAAAATAAGTTTCCTCAAGCTTGAAATAAGCACAATAAAACAAGAAATGTGTGATGAACAATCATCTCACTTTCATATAAATACTAACACGGGGAATATATTGTTTTTTTGTTTACTTTGTACTTACATTGAAGCATTCCTTACAAGGTTCGTAGTGATTTCCCACTGCAAAAGATGAAATTTGGTATTTTTCACCTGTCAAGGTTTCTAACTGGAAGCTATTAAGACCCGGCAACACACGAACTTTAGCTGTCAATTCCGACAACTGTGGTGATATGATATCCAGTATGGAGTTATAGGTATATGTTTTCGAAGTGCTATCAGCTTGTAGTAAGGCGTCTCCTTGTTCCACGGAGGAGGCCATTAAAGGAACCACAACGTTACTTAAGGTCTCGAGTGTCTTTGCCCCGACGAAATCGTGAACTTGATATACAAGTGGGTTCCAGCTAAACACTTCAACTCTTAATGGATTCATAAAATAGTATGGATGAATGGTATTTTCCAAGTAGCATGTCAAAGCAAGGAGTCGTTCTTCAGACAGCAGCTTATCCCCGCGGCATAATGCTTTAAAATTGATAGACTGGTGCTCCTTTGTCAGGTTAGTTTTTACACGATCAAAATTACTTTGAAGCATTTCCTTAGCTTCTTGGAACACATCGTGAGTTTGAAAAATTTGCATTGGCCATATGCTTTGAAACTTTTAAATGAATTTACATATATGTGTGTATAGTAAGTATATAATGGTAAATAGTATATTGTTGATAGTGAAATAAGGCTGGACGTTTCTTGCTTACAGCCTGGTAAGTCCTTGTCCATGCTGGTGTAAGGTCATCTATAGTGATCGAATTATCTAAGCCATTTGTACCTTTGTAATGTGCAACCTGAAACCATTCCGTGGCTGCATTAATTTCACCAATTTCCATCGCTGATCCAGATATCTCCAAACATTGTTCGGCCGTTAGACCACTTTGAAAAAGGAGATCTCGAATTGCCCCATCTGCAAACTTTTATATTATCAATTGATTTTTTAGACTCTGAGTGATAGAAATTCACCTGCATTTTTGGAATCCCATAATAAAAATTCTGTAAAACGATATTCATGTTTTCAGGTAACTAGCAAAGAGCAAAATCAACAAAACACCAATTTCTCACAGCCCACAAGCAACCGTCAATAACTGGGTTAATGAAATGTTTGAATTACAACATTTGCTACAATAATTACAATAATAATTATTATTCTTAAAAAATATCTTTTTATATCTCTTTTCGTTTTTTAAAATGGCAGGTGGACAAAAATTGTGGAGTCAATAAGTGCCGTCACCATAAATATAATAAAACCATTACATTACAGCTAACACATAGAAAAGTGGCAAGTGTCTTATAAATCTTATTGTTCTCAGTCTTCCTGTTGCCCTCTACAGTTCACCAAACCAGTTGAGGACGCTTTCAAGAACAAAGCAAAAATATTATCAAACAGCTTAACATTGCAGGAAATGTAATTGCAGGAAACAAACGGACTCCAAGACATATGGCGATTTTAATAAGCGACTTTACCATTTAAAAATTGTAAGAATTTAACCAAGATTGTTACTTGTTTCAAATCAAAGTCGTAGGTGTCCTGTAGCCTTATTAACGATTTTGTAGCTGCTATTAAGTCTTTTTGCGAAGGCCACTCAAACTTGCCTCGACGTAGCTCCAGTGATTCCCAGAGTTCTGTTTGAATAAATCATAAAATTGTATTGATTCTTTTGGTATAAAAAATGGTGATACAGTCACACCGCATCATTTTTAACACATTACATTACTCTTTAAGTTAGTACCATTCTCTAAACTTTGCCAGATGTGTGTTGTAAAGGGTTCCAAGTATTTGACAAAACGACGAAGCATCCGAAAGGAAAGTACCGGGTGTGATGAAATTATGCTTGCTTTTGACCAATCATCCAATAACTGAACCGTTTGTACCTTTCGTATAGCTGCCAGAGCACTGCTTTCATAATCTGTTCGAAGCCTTCAAAAAATCATCTATAATTATACCCACGTCTGCAAAAGTGCAAATGTTCTTTTATATGTAGCGTGTACGGTGCGGTATTCGTTATTGTGTATAACACTATTAACCCCTTCATGTTTTTGCAAAACAATGTAATGAAGAATTAATTAACGAAACAAATGTTCTCCATACCTTTGCAAAATTTCGAGGCGCTGTTTCAGTTGTTTTTCATATTCAGTTAGTTTTTCGTATATGTGCTGTTCCGCTTGAGCTAACTGTGTCAGATAGAGTGGAGAGCTAGTGTACGGTACTTTAATACCGTTCGGTGGCTGTTGAACAACCTCGAAGTTTTCATTTTCACTCCCTTCCCCGTGAAAAATATATTGCTCTGTTGGCGATTCGTCTTTTACTGTAAAATCTTCGCTATCCAAATGCTCCAAAGAAGCACCAACTCTGCTAGTTAGCAGAGCATTGCCCAAAAATATTTTAAAGAGACAGATGAAAGTCTTTCTTAAAGATAAAATCATTATATTGAGATCTTTCCTAAAACCCTAAAATTATTTCTGAAAACTTTTCCTAAAAAATAAATGGAGAAGTAGTTGTACTGATATTTTTCTACATGAACTATTTAGAATTTTCTTAACTCACGTCTCTAGAGATCAGCAACGGTTTTAAATTTCGTGACATCTCGACAAGCGTGATTATATTGTTTTCTTTAATTTTAATATTTTCCTAAGAAAAAAATTGAATAGACAATTGAAATATGTGAAAACAATCTGTAATAAAAGAAACAATAGAAATGCGCACTAACTAAGCTTGAAACAAAGCTATTATTACTACCATCAAAGGTAAATGCTCAACCTCTTCTCAATTAATAACAAATGAGCTATTTATTTACAACAAAATGCTACTGAAAAACATGCTTGAATAGAATGGTTAAACTGGGTTTTCACAAAATGCTCGGCATTTTTCCCATTAATGTTATTTTTAAGTACATAAAATTTCCTAAATGTTTCTCTTCATTTGTTTGGACCTGAGTAGAGCAACGGAGTAGAGTGATGCTGTAGCAATCAAAAGTAGCAATATGCAGGAAGACATGACCAAATTTAATGTACTCTATGATTTGCGATTTATAAAATATAAATGGTGAACAAATAGAAATATATACAAGTAGTCTTTTATTGATAAAATGTTATACGCACCATCATTTTTCGTTTCTCTTCAACAAAGCTTGCAGAATACATGTAACTAAAGGAATTATCACAAAATATCTCTGGTGGACTTATTAAAATAATTTTACACATAAATCATACTTAAATTCATTTTCGTTTACATTTTTAAAAAATAGGGCATCTGGTACTGTAAAATTTAGCACCTTGTCGTGCCTACGTAATTTGATATTCAAGTCCCTGGTCATTCAGTGATTTTAACAAGTCTCTGCTGTAATTTCGGTAGAAAATAAGTTACATAATATAAAGTACAGTACCTACGTAATAAATATGTTACATTAGTGTATATTAGATTAGGTGTGTATTGTATAAATCTCGTCTCTCGATCTCCAGTTGTTTCATGAGCTTTACGTATAAGAGCCGATAATGTTGTAGAACTTGGAATAAAATGGTTTAGGTGGTGGGCACCTATTTTACATATTTACATTAGGAATTTGAAATCGTAAAACATAAAAAGAACCTGTGAAAGACAATATTGAAGAGAATTAGGGATGTCAATGTTTGCTTTAAAATAAGGTCAAGAGGGACTAATAATTGTAATACCCTTTTCACCTGTAACTATGATCCAAATGACTGTATATAACAAAGCTGAACTTCATAAGAAAAAAATCAAATTAATCGTTTGAGGGAAAATGTTGATTGAAATAAGAGACAGCTTTGCTAAACACAATTTAAACGCTACTTAATTAACTAAGCTTTCCTATTTCGAGTTTCTTATATAGTTCAGTAGCTGAAAATATTAATCCATCAATCATGTTAGCCACCGTAAAAACACCGCCGACTACGGCACAAATAGCAGTTAGGAATGAAAAGAAAGGTTCGCCATGCTCCTTATACTTCACAGTTAATGGAGAGAGGTCGTACCTAAACCATAAAGCAGGAGATGCTCGTCCCACAAAGCTCTGAAAAAGTAATAAGAGTGTATCTGTGAATAAAATATTTTCACAATATTTTTCGTGGAAGATACATTATTTAAAGAATACTTACCCTGTATGCATATGTGTACTGGTAAGATATGGATGTTTTTCCATTATAAGATTCATAGATAGTGGGAACAATTTTCATGATATAATCATGAGATTCAATACCTAAATGGAATGATATAAAGTATAATAGATAGAATATAATAAAATATTCTGATATAGTATAATAAAAAACGAATTCATATATGACGCAAATGCAGGATAGTGTAATCGCCTAGTCATCCTTACCCAGTTCAGTATTTTTAGAAACGCCAGCCAATGGGTTAAAAGATCCAGGTACATTTGCCAATATTTTATCACCTAATCTAATTTCTTTAATTCGATGCGAGAAGTCAGGATCATCCGGCTGCTTATGATCTTTTAAAATCAATAACAGCATTATGAAAATATCCATCCAGCAACATTAAAACAACGCCTCAGTGAAAGTTACTCACATTCGCATTTTAGGTTCGTGAGTTCCACCGTTACGCTAACCGGAATTCGTTCATCTTTGCCAGGATTGTCCACGTACACTTCTGATACACTGAAAAGTTACAGCATGTATTCAAATAGCCATCTCGGTTACAAATGTGGTCAGTGGTCATACAAAAATTAATAAGGTAGCTTACATTTCAGTTCTCAGAAAACGGTTTAATTCTGAGATAAGTAATACTGTAATCGCTGTACAACATATAATGGAGATAATAGCACCAGTTAGAGTGGGCTGCGTCAAATCTTTTGGAACTTTTCGATATATGTCCAACCTACATCATGAAAAGTAACAAATGTTTTGTTACTTAAATAAAAGTGTTAATTGAATAAGGGTGATATATGTGTAATGCGATATTGAGAATGACCGTGCGCTGTTGCTATTCAGTTTTAACATTAACTGATCACTGTGTCATAATAAAACCGAACTGCACATATCACCTTAAGTATTACACTAAAATTCCGATGACTAGCCAGACAGAGCTAGACACACTAAGCATTTTCTCTTACCGTCTCACGTCAAACCCCATATTGTTGGTAACCACGATATAACGGGCGGTACGTTTCCAAAAGCCAGATATCCTATTCCCTTCTAACCGACCGATTCAAATTGTTCCATAAACTCAATGAGCGTAAATGTATTGTTTTATACTACAGTGATGTATAATTTGACATATGATCTCTGAAAATAAGATTAATTATTTAGTAGCGGAGAATATTTGATTGAGAAGCTTAATTTTTCGGCTTGTTTTATTCCTACTGACATATGGCACTGCTTGTGTACAATCCCCAATATTGAATAATGCTTCCAACCGTCACTACTATCATATTATCATTTACTACTAATTATATTAATTTACACCTCAAATTCATTTTTATGTAATATCGTACCACTAAACTGGCACACAATTTACCGAGCTAAATTTGTGGAGGGCTGATTTTTATACCTGGACTTTTCAACAAAAGTTGTAAATATTAGTGCCAATGAAACGTATGCCACAAATTAAAAGGGGTAATTGTAGTTAGTTGGGATAAAACCACTACCACCACAAGGTCCTAATTATTAGATGATCATCAATGATGTCTTAATTATAAAAAAATACTAAAAAATCTACCAATATCAAGTATTATGTAAAAGTTTGTAGGAACTAACTAGTTTACGTACCTGCTCGTCAGCAGAGAATCGCATACACACAAGTGACAAGTGCAAAGTCAGCAATAGTCTGAGAAAATCGTACACCGTGGTCTACCTTCTCCGGTTCGTGTATCGCATACTTATCTATCAAATTAAATAATTAGACAGTTTATAATGACAACACATACAACATATGAAACATTAAAAATCACTATTACGATTTTTTGACAGAACAGCTTACTGAGCTTACACATCGACCCATACAGCAAAGGAACTTACAATCGGCACAGAGCAATTGAGCAATACGCCGGAAAATTCATGGTAGCACGAAGCTATTGTGTATGTCATATGTGTAGACTGTGTAGAGTGCACTCAGTGCACTGCACAGTCTGCACACTGCACAACACATCAAATGCAAAATTATAATCCCAGCTTAGTTTTGCTTACTAAAGTTACAGAAGAAGTTGTTATGTATATCGTCGTAATATGTATCAGTGGTACGGGTCTAGGCGGATATCCCCTGGATCATATTGCCCCTGAGGGTGAAATTG